>CAUYON010016795.1:0-10608 GCA_963573935.1 Arctocebus calabarensis
TTATATAGTGATCAAGAAAATGCCATGAAGGCTATCTGTAACAGTACAATCAAAACATTTCTGAATGTATATGAATCATGCCCTATGATTGCACCAATGTACAGAATTATGATTCAATAAAATTATAAAAAAAAAAAAAAAAAAGAGTAAGGGATCCTTTAGTCAATGACTCCATTCATCTGAAAATGTGCAGATAGAATATAAGCAAGTACAGAAATAATTGGTTTATAATAATTAAAGGATCAACTATACACCTAATATTTTTAGGTTATTACTGATAGTTATAAGGCCATTATATTTTAATTGTTTAATTTAATGAAATATAAAATTTTAAATTAATGATTTAAATTAGTTATTTTCTTAGTACGCTTAGTTTACTCATTTTTTAAATTCAAAATAATCTTCTATAATTCTTATAAAACATTAAAAATTTTGAATCTAGTTAAATCTGTCAGCATGTTAATAAGTGGGTTTTAAGATAAATCACCAAGAGTTATTTCTTTTCTTTAAGCAGTGATGACACTTAAATTTAAATTATAATTTGAGCATTTCAAATATGATTGAAAAATATAGAGTAGAATAATGAATATTTTCCTACTATACATATATGACTCAAGCTACATTCCCTTATTGTAAAATGTCCATTGTGATTTTATAACTTCGTCTTATTATTGTCCCCCAAATTAATTTTGCACCCATACTCTCTTCTTTATGTTTTTAAGAAGAAGTATCATGTTGCTCATTACTCTAGCTCTGGAGGTAAGTAGCCCTCCTCCTATCTTTTCACTATGGTGTACCCTTTACTTCAAATGATGATTGAGAGAAATTTCTGCCGCATACTCTGTCTCTCAGGATCAGGCAAAATTTCCCCCATATGATACGAAGAAACTTTTCTGGGAACAGAGGGTGGGGTGATGGAGGCATATGTATGTGTAACAATTTGGAGAAATTAGTTATATTGCTGGAGTTTTCTTGAAAATGAGCCACCTTCCACTGTTCCCTCTTTTGTGCCTTCTCCTTCAACAAAAGGTTAAACTTTGGCTTCCTTTTCCAGATCTCCTTCTTTCATCAGCTCTCTAGTATAAAGGAAGGAATGGTGAACAAAAGAATGAAATTTGGAGTCTCATCCCACTTTCACTAGCTCATAATGCTAAGTAAGTTTTCAACTTTAGTCTCCTCCTTATATGATGTTCCTACATTAACTGTTAAAATGTGTATTAAAGACCCTCCTCCATGGTTAATTCTCAGTGAATGATAACTATTAATGTATGAGTAGTACATAAGTAAAGTTGGCTAGATTTGTATTGCAATCTTTGATAGATTTCTAATTATGTGTCTTGCTGAAGGTTATGTTGGGAGCCCTATGGCCTGGTCTCAGTTGCCACAGGAAGGAACCAGGCATGACACGGATTAGAAGTACAAGCTTGCGGGAGGCAGGCTAACCTTAGCTGTAGGCTGCAGCGTAGCCCCGACCCCCCACCCCCTTTGCAATGGCTATTTATTAAGGTTATACACAACAGGTGCAGAGAGTTAAGGTAATTGACATATAAGGACTGTCTGCGTAAGGATTGCCACATGCTCTCCTCACGTGTTCTTTCCCCAACCCTCATGAAGAACTACTAAACATCAATGTTTAACACATACTTACTAGTGAGTGATCAACCTTACCTCATTCTGGAACACTGAGTTACTTGGGGGATTGCCCCGAGGTTAGGAAACGTCTCTAGGGTGGCCAGGAACCTGTCCTGTTCTCAGCGTTTCCTTTTAATGTGATATGAATCAGTAACTGTCCTTTGCAAGCATGGTGTCTAGTCCTCTACAATGATAGGTCAATTTAAACTAATTGTTTTATTTATTAGGTTCCCCCCCCATTTGCAACACCTTGCTAAGTAACCTGGCATAGGTGATTCAGCCTGAAACAGTTTTGATCGTTCTCTCGTCTCGACCTCTTCTTTGCTTTCAGAGCCTTCCATGTTTATTTCAGTTTCTTTAATTATTAAAAATTTGAGTCAGAGATTGTATTTATTTCACTGCTTTATCCACAGGTTTTGTCATGTAGCACATTTTTCTGTAAATATTTATTCACTTAAGAGATGATTAAATAAAGCAGGGACAGTTCAGGAGGTTAAGGATTTAGGACAGATATGGATGGATGCTCAGGCAGAATTGGTGTACCTCAAGACTTCTTCCTTCAACTGCTTGAATTCTTTCCTATGCCATGAGTGTAAGCATCTAATTATTTTTAGTTTTTTAATTTATTTTATTTTTCTATTTATTTATTTATTTATTTATTTTTGAGACAGAATCTTACTCTGTCTCAAACTGTTATAGTGGCATTATAGCTCACAGCTAACTCAACCTCTGGGCTCAAGACATCTTCCTGCCTCATTCGGTCGTGATGCCTGGCTAGTTTTTTGATTTTTAGTAGAGATGGAGTCTTGTTCTTGCTCAGACTGGTGTCCAACTCCTGAGCTCAGGAGATCCACCTGTCTTGGCCTCCCAAAGTGCTAGTATTACAGATGGGAGCCGTCATTTCTGGACAAGCATCCAACTTTTTAAATTATATATTAAATATCTTTTTTTTAATTTATTTTTTTTATTTCTGGTTAACATGAAGATACAGACAACTAGGTTACAATCAATGTTTGCATTTGTTAGGTAGAGTCCCTCTTGTATTTGTGTTTCATACCCAAGAGTTGAGCCATACACCCTTACACTGTGCCCATTAAATGGGAGCAGACCGATTCCCCTCCTGCTTCCCTTGTGTCCCCTCCCCCACTTCATTGAGTTGAGTTTTTCTCTTATTTAGGATTGTATTAGGTCATCTACTGCCTTCATATTAGTATTGAGTATGTTGGATACTAGCTTTTCCATTCTCATGATACTTTTTTTTTTTTTAAATAAAGGTACCTCTGAGGGCATCAAAGTCTACTACTCTTGTATTAATAAAAAATAATAATTTTGTGTGCATTTGATTTCCCATGCTGTAGACTTGGGAATTACCAACAGAATCTTCATAATTAAAGTATATTTAGTTTCCCTTTCTAACACATCTAACTGAACTTTGCCACCTCAATGACAATGACAATCTGAGGAGATTAAGATTTATTTGAGATCTTTGAAAGATCTGAGTGAGCCTTTCAGTGAGTTTAAGTGTGGTAATTGCATTTAATTTTTTAAAGCCAATCAAACACATCTATAAAATTGATTTTGTCATTCTGGCTTGAGACCTAATTACCAACAAAGACATTGAATCCATGGAAAATGAAGATACATTCTAGATTTTGAATAACTATGGATTATTTTGAACAGAATATTTCAATAGACTTTTTTTTGTTAACACAGGCTCAAAGTTATGTTATATTTCAGATGATTGGGGCCAAAGATATTGAGAAATAATTAATTTGAAAAGAGAAAATCAATCATTATTAATTAAACATTTGTGGATTGCTTGAAATCCACTGAAAAGTTCTACACTGTTTTCTTTGAGTTTTTCCAAACTCAAATGGTTGTTAATATTATAACTCTTATACAAATGGAAGTGGAACTTAACAGATGAAATACAGCCAATAAATGACAGACCTGTGGCACAATAGCAATGCTCATCTAAGCATCAGTGATTTAAGGAGTGTTCTTTTTATGCTTAGCATGGAGCCTGTGTAAAAACTGATGGACACTGTGCACAATTCTTCTCTCATAGAACTTAGACATCAATGGAGGGAAAAAATTAGACAACTATTAATATATGCATTAAATTATCAACCATTATAGGAAACTAAAAGATAAGTGTGATAAGAGAGGGAAAATAGGTGGCAACTAATTTTAATGATATAAAAGGTTAGATGGAAATAATCAAAGAAGGTGCCACAGGTAGAACTGGAGTGGGGTATCGAAGGATGATTAATTGACTAAAGGGAAAAGAAAAGATTTGGACAACAAGGACAACACAAATGGGCTTGGTGCTCTTTAGAGGCAATTTTCCTGGGAGGGCTTTGTTCACTCACAGGCTCATTTAGGTGGCTGCAAATTCAAAGTAAAAGGTTTTCAGAACTTGGCTTGGCAATCCTTCCTCTGGATGCCCTGATACTATAAAGTTAAAGCCAGCTGCAGCTGGCTCACCTCCAACCAGCCTCCATTTGGTAGGCAATGCTATTTATCTCCATTTTCTTGAAATATTTCCCTTATACAAATCTTCAGAGTCCTCCTAGGGCTTTTCTGATGACAAAGTTTTCTCACAGCTTGAAAACAAATGGATAAATTCCATGTTGGTTTTTACCAAACTACTCCATTATGCCCAAAGATTTTGAAAGATGTTTACTTCATAGATTATATTACGTAGAATATGTTTATATTTCACAGAAATACATGGACAAATTGGTTTGGAAAACACTGCATGCTATACCATACTCTGAGTAATATTAAAAGCTAACCAAGACTGCAGCATAAAACATCCTTATTATTTTGTAATTCAACATATTCTAACCTCATTAGCTCATGGAACTCTTTTCTATTGTTTTAAAGGCTTTTTTTTTTTTTAAGAACTTGGCACTCTAGCTGTAGTAAAAGTGGTTTTAACTTCACCGCACAAACCATCATGCAGAGAATTCTCTCTAAGGAAAGCGTTTAGCTTTCTAAATTACCACTAGACTAAATCAGATAGGAGTAAGTAGCTAATAACTCATCTACATCGATATTTTGTGGGCATGTAATAAAATCAATTTATGTGACACAGAAAAGCTATTTGTATAGCTTCTTCCCATTTCTCACTTTGTTTGATTTTAATTGGCCCATCCATTAATCAATTATTGAAAAACAAATTCTATCAGGGGGAAAATTTGGATATGCATTTTATTTTTAAGACATTCTTAAAAATAGAGCCTAACTACAAATATTAAAATGTATTTTTGTATCTTCTTAATATCAACCTTCAATATACTTATTTATTATAAATTAGTATTCTTGTTTACCACTTATCTTGTCTAGCATTTTAAAGATTGACTTTTTTTCAAATATAGATTAAGCCTGAATTTTCTTTTTCAATGTGTAAATTAATTCTAATCTCTTTTAGGTCCAAGTTTTCTCCTATTGAGTTGTCTATATACTTGTAAAAGATTTCAAAGCTTTTTTTTCAGGTGTAATCATTAATGTATCTGTGATTTACATTTAAAGTTTACTCTAATCCAAAGTTATGAAGTCTGAGAATCAAAAGAGTGTAGCTGAACTTGGTTTTCAGTATTTGTTATGACTTTAGGCATTTCTTAAGACCTTTCTGTTTCCTAAATTTCATTTCTGAGTTTCCCCTAAATTTCATATACTCCATGATCAGATCATCTGTTCCTTTGATAATTTTATAATTAATTTTTAGAATTTAATTTTTTTTCCTTTTAGACAGAGTCTCACTTTGTCGTCCTTGGAACACTGCTGTGGTGTCACAGCTCACAGCAACTTCAAACTCTTGAATGTAAGCTATTCTCTTGTCTCAGTCTCCCAAGTAGCTGGGACTACAGGGAGTCCACAATGGGCCGCAGGCTGCCACAATACCGGGCTATTTTTAGAGGTGAGGTCTCGCTCTGGCTCAAGGTAGTCTGGAACCTATGAGCTCAGGTAATCCACTTACCTCAGCCTCTCAGAGTGCGGGGATTAAGGTGTGAACCACGGCAGATTTTTAAGTTTTGTTTTGTCATTCAAGTTTGTTTAAAATGAAAACACTTTTATTCTGGAATTCTTAACAAAATAATTGTTGTATTTTCTTTTTCATTTCTGCTCCATGCTATCTTATAAATCCTTTCCAATTCATATTTTGGCTTAGACTATTAGAGAATTAGTAATTGTTAAGACAAGCTATACCATGGTGATTTTACTAAAAATCACCTCAGAATTCCTTTCGACACCCCAGAATTCCTTTCGACACTTTGGGACCCTGAAATAGCTTGGCTAAATATCACTGGATAAAAAGGATGCAACCCTCCTCATAAGTCAAATTTGTCAGAGTACATCTATGTGTTCATTGTTCTCTAACTCGAAACATCATTTTATCAATAAAATACTAAGGATAACTGGGCTTGGTACTAACCCAAGAAAATGCTACTTCTCATGACCTTCTGAGTAATTCTTTAAGAAAACAATTAGGACCACAGTGGATAAGTGCTATGCCAAGAAGTCACAGTAGAGAGAAAAACAAAAATGACATCATGCTTATCGACATGTGTTAGCTGATTACTAAATATAACATTTTATGTTTCGAGGCACAAGCATTTAGATTAGCAAGTCTATGATGTTTGACTTACTGATGTTTTATATTGGGTAAGTTATCATATTGATTTCTTAACTTTTTTTTCCTTTTATTAAGTTATATACACATAGACCATGAATACATTTATACATATGTGGGGTGCAATATGTTGATTTTTTGTACAATTTGGAGTGCTTACGTCAAACTAATTAATAAAGTTTTTGCTGCATTTGTTTGATTATTGTGTTAAGACATTCTGTACCTGATAGATTTGACATGTACACTTGTAATATACTCTATAGGTGTGGTCCCATGGTTTACCCTCCCTCTAACAAACCTCTCCACTTCCCTCCCTTCCCACTCCACTTCTCTCCTTCATCCTGGCCTATAGTTGTGATCTATCTTACTTTAAAAAATGTGAGCAAATATGAATTGGTTTCGTAAAAGTATTGAGTACATTGGATACTTTTTCTTCCATTCTTGAGATACTTTACTTAGGAGAAATGATTTCCTAGCTTTTTGAGAGAGATTGTGCAAGAAATACAGACAGAAGTCAGCACCAGGTAGCATTTTTTAATAAGAAAATAAATAGGGCTTTTGAATTTATCTAATCCTGAAAGACATGCAAATAAGGTGATAAGCTGGGCTTAATTCATATCTAAAATACCAAATTTATATTAACCATTTTGTATAAATTTGTTCAACCATGATCAATACCATTTGTTGGTTGGTTTCTTCACCCTATGTACATTATGGAAGTGATCACGATAAATCATATATCATTCTGTGTGTTAGGGATAAGGCAAAAATGAGGTCAAGATCCTTTCTCTCACGATGTTTAATTTAAGGGGGTTGGAGACAAACAACAAATTTGTAAACAATTTATAGGTTATGAAAAATAACATCATGTAGTTACACTACAGAGAAAAGAGTAGAGTTGACAAGCAGTATAGCAAAGAATAAGAAGGAGCTGTTCATGCAGAATTCATTGAAAACAATACTGATTAGAAGGAAAGGCAGGTGCAAAAGCCCCACACAAGAACCATCTTGGTATTTTTAAAGGGCATGAAGAAAACTAACATCTTGCACTGAATTCTTCCAAACATAATGGGTATCCCCAAAGGTTTTTAAGCAGAAAAAGGATGTAATGTTATGGATGTTTTATAAATATTACTCTGACTAAAAGGTAGAAAGCTAATTATGGAAAGTATGGCATAAATAGTTACTTCAACTAAACATTACATTGGTCATATTACTTGGATTTGGACAGGGTCATGTCACTGATGGGTTTAGCCAGGAAAAACCCCATGACCAAGTCTCCCTTCCTTAATGTCTCACGTCATTGTAAGGGAGGAAGTTGAGTTTCTCAGACATTGATTCTATAGAATAGCAGTATTACAGTTGGCCTGAGAACCTAAATGACTTCATGCAGCAAAGTCCCTTGAAAATCTATAGCATGCCACGAAATGAGCACTAGTTGCATTAAGCCCCTGCAATTTTGGGATTGCTTGCAACCACAGCAACCACAGCAGAACCAAAGTTCTATTGGAAATATAAAGAGAAAATTGGAAAGGAGAAAATAAGATAACTATCATAATCGTCCAGGTGAGAGACAATATTATCTTGAATCATGGATTATGGTATAAATCTGGAACAAAAGTAAAATGAATTTAAATTATGTTTTGTAGGTAAAACAGAGAAAACTAGTAGGTGAGGTGGTTTGCATAGGTGAGTCTCTCCTATGTGGAATTACTTTATTTGATGGCTGGTGTACCAGCAACTCAGTCCCATTCCCACCTGGTTCTCTTTGTCACCTCTGTTTTAGGACCTGAAATCCTGGAAACTACATTTACCAGATTGTGTCACCATGAGGCTTCCAGTGAGTGCCCTGACAATGAAAAACATGTTCACGATTTAAAGGGATAGAGAGTTGCATTGGGTTTGGTGCGGAAGCATGAGGACTTTAGAAAACAGCAGATGGAAAGTTTGCTAGCAGCGTTCTAGTGTCAAAATGTGAATCAACCTATTTGACGCTGAGACCCTGGCTTGCTGATGTCAGTGATTTTTGCACCTCCCAATTTCCGGTGTGCTAATAGAAGTTTCTCTGACCCTTATAGCCAAGGCTTTCCCAGAAGTTTTCTAAGCCTGTGTAAAATTTTGTCTGTTTTCTGCACTGTATATTATTCAGTAGAATATAGCACACTCCTGTTTTATAACAAGATATCTCAGTAGTTAGAGGAAACCAAACCTCAGAAAGTTAAGGACATTGTCCCAGATCCTCTCGCTATATTTGCGTTCACTGGCCCATAAACTAGTTCCTAACTTGTGATTCATAACTTGTGCGCTTTCTAGTCTAACGTGTCTCTCTAAATCTTCATATTCTTCTCTTTAAAATAGGTTTTAAAAAAAATTTCCTTAATCTGAGAGCCTGCGATGGACATTATTACAATTTACGCCATCATGCTCTAGCAATGCTATTTCTGCTTATAAGGAAAATGACACTAACTGGGACATTTTCTCAGTACCTTTTTATTTCTGTGTCTTTTCCATCTGATTGCCATTTAGCATAAAGATACAAATCAGATTTCATAATTTGAAGCTCCTTGAATTTGCTGGTTTAGCTTACAGGTAAATGATACAAGGCTGCACCGCTGTTATGAATTCAATAACACCACAGTAGGAAATGAGAAAATAGTCATTATTAAAAAAGTGAAGGAAAAAGGTTTTAAAAGACTGATTTTTGAGTCAAATGCCTTTTATCACAGAGTGAGGTGCATTAGAGAAATGCCTAAGGTAAGCAAAATGTTACAGCTATAGATGATTTTTTTCTGCTATGACATTGTGCTCAAATGTACTGCAAATATATATATATATATTTTAACTTATCAAAATAAACTAACTTTCCTCATTCATTTTCAAATTCAAAAACATCCTCCTTAATTTAAGACAACTCTCAATAGGCTCGCAGGCCACATATACTGGGGCTGCCGGGTTCAAGACCAGCCCAGGACTACTAAACAACAATGACAACTACAACAAAAAAATAGCTGAGCACTGTGGTGGGCACCTGTAGTCCCAGATACTTGGGAGGCTGAGGCCAGAGAATTGCTTAATCCCAAGAGTTTGAGGTTGCAAAGGGCAATATAGTGAGATACTGTCTTAAAACAAACAAACAAACAACAACAAAAAAAAAACACAACTCTCAGGAGAATAGAATGGACAAGAAACTGATTAGAAATAGTTAATTAGAGAAGATAATGAAACAGGCCCTCTTACATAACTTACATACATACAAAAAGTGATATCTAGAGCAATACAACGTGTGGTACATAGAAGACGATACATCATGCTTTATGCTGTATGAAGTGGTAAATGTGTCTGCATTATACTATTTAGAGTCAACTGTGCACTTCTAAAGTAAGAAGATAGTATTTAAATATGACTTTTACCTGTAGCATATAACTCAATATCGTAGATTGATTGACTCAAGTAAAAGAAATTTATTTTCTAACAGTTTTGCAGGCTGGAAGTCCAAGACCAAGTCTCCAATATTGAGGGTGGTTTCTGGTGAGGCCTTTCTTCCTAGTTTGCAGAAATCTGCCTTTCACTGTGTCCTCACGTGGCCTTTCTTCTGTGTGTGAACCATAAGAGAGGGAAAGGAAACATGAGAGAGAGAGAGAGAGAGAGAGAGCGCACTTTGATGTTTCTCCCTCTCCTTAAACGGACAGCAATCCTTTTGGATTAGAGACCCACCCTTATCACCTCATTTAATCTTCATTACCTCCCTAAAGGTTTTACCTCCAAATACAGTTACATTTCAGGTTAGGGCTTCAACATATGCATGTTGTGTAGGTCACAATTCACCCTAAAGTATACAAGGAGCAAGAATTTGGTAAGTCTGTATAGAGATGAATTTAAGACTAGTAAATTACAGACAAGAAATATGATTTATATCATATCCATTTCTAATTGATCATTATGAAGTAATTCTCTGAAATGTGGGCAGAAATAGCTCTTTAATTACAAAATCAGGGCGATTAGAAAGAAGGTGTCATTTTTATGCTTTAACAAAACTTTAGTCAATGTTTTCTCTTATATTTTTATTCACTAATTTGTGAATAAAGTCAATGTTTGGGTTACTTTGTGGTGGGTACATTTTCATTGTTCATTTTAAATATAGGGAAAAATAAAAGCCTGAGGGTAATAACGTTGGGTTTTTTGTTTTTTTTTTTGTAGAGACAGAGTCTCACTTTATCGCCCTGGGTAGAGTGCCGTGGCGTCACACTGCTCACAGCAACCTCCAGCTCTTAGGCTTATGCGATTCTCTTGCCTCAGCCTCCCGAGTAGCTGGGACTACAGGCGCCCGCCACAGCGCC
>CAUYON010016800.1:0-14116 GCA_963573935.1 Arctocebus calabarensis
TCGATCTAACTGCTTCCTGCTGAATCAGGCGATGATAGAAAGGGGCAGTTAGGGTTTCTCCGGAGGGAGAGTGATACAGGGGTTCATGGACTGGAACCATCTTCAATGTGTGTGGCTTGATGACATTTCTGGAAAACACAAATCTCATTAGTATAATCAGTAATAGGCAAAGGTAGAGCAGCTTCAGGTCAGAAGCACTTATTCAGTGATGCTAAAAGAAAACCATATTAGGAATTTTTTTTTTTTTTTTTTGCTGTTTCCTGAATAATAACTTCAAACTTTATTTTGGCTCACAAGTGTAGGTGGTCTGTGGTTGGCTGTCTTCACTGTCTGCTCCTTTGAAGTGTGTGTGTATCTTTCATTTGTAAATGGAAATCTTTTAAATATTGTGGGTAAATTTAACTTGTCTGAGGCAACTCTTAAGTAGCCCTTGAAAATTATATTTTGATTTATTTGTATTAAAAAGGGTTTTGTGGTTTTGAAGGTAGTTTTAGAAGCTTTAGAGATCTGGGAAAAGGGAATATTGAGGAAGAGAAAAAGGATTTCATGTAAATCAAGAAAGTTAGCTTGTTGGTATAGGGTGGGTTTTTTTTTTTAACTGGAGAAAAGAGAACAAAGGGATAGGATCTGAGAACTAGGCTTGGTAGAATTGGTAGCTAAAAGGTTAAATGAAATGTGGCTTAATAAGGTTTATGACAGCAGATTTCCTAGAGGCTAAAAGTATTTATTGTAATCATGTTGTTTGTTTGTTTGTTTGTTTTGAGACAGAGTCTCACTCTTTTGCCCTGGGTGGAGTGCTATGACATCATAGCTCACAGCAACTTCAAAGTCCTGGGCTTAAGCAATCCTCTTGCCTCAGTCTCCTGAGTAGCTGGGACTACAGGCACCCGCCACTGTGCCTAGGTATTCTATTTTTAGTATTATTATTATCTATTATTCTATTTTTAGTAGAGATGGGGGTTTCACTCTTGCTTAGGCTGGTCTCGAACTCCTCAGCTCAAGCCATCCACCCACTTCAGCCTCCCAGAGTGCTAGAATTACAGGCATGAGCTATTGCCCCCACCTGTAATCATGGTTTTGAGTGGTAAAGATGACTTCCGAAGTCATATCTTACATTTTGACATTGTTCTTACACAACTACAGCAACCCCAATCTGCCTCATGCAGTGTGACACTAATTTCCATTTTCGTGGTAGCATTTGTGTAGTCTTTCCTCTTTCAGGAACTATAATTCTCATAGTTTTCAGTTTTAAATGAATCGAGAGAGTTAAACAATACCTGAGTATCATTTCAGTAGGATTACTACAGTTATACAGATGCATATACATGTATGAAAATGCCTCAGCTGCCCTTTGCCTCTGTAGCGCTGCCTGTTGGGAATAAGCATTTAAGTCAGTGGTTCTCAACCTTCCTAATGCCCGATGTATTTTTATTGTTACAAAGGGGTTGTGACCCACAGGTTGAGAACCGTTGATTTAAGTGATGGTGTCTTGGCTGAGATTGTGAGCTCTGGAGCAAGACTCTCTCCAAGTTCACTTCCTAGATCTGCCACTAGTTAGCTTTGTAGCCATGGGTAGGAAGGAGTTCAACCTATCTGTAAAATGGTAATATAAAAAACATCGGTCTCATTGTATGGTTGAGAGCATTAAATAGGTTAGTGGACAGAAAGTTCTGTGGGTCAGAGTAAGTGTTCCATGAATGCTGGCTATTATTAATCTTGTATTTAGTACCATGTGGTTAGAAGTATGCTTCTTTGCTTAGATTGCCATTTATGTGTGGGGCGATGTTCTTTCTAGAACTGTGTCTCCTGGTCACATGACTGTGTGCAGTGTGAGCCTTGTTAATACTCTGTCAGCATTTGAGGTTAGAACATAAGTGTGTGACTATACCCAGTGGAATCCAGCAAGAGAACTAAGCCCTGTAGCAACTGTTGCTATTTGTGTCCTGAACAGCAGCTGCCCAAGGCAGATTTATTTTTTAATCCTGATCTCACTGATAGCCTGGGATGTGGCCCAGCCTTAGAGAAGTAGACTGGTTGAGATGTCTGGTCTTTGACATGTTATGACCACATTATAAAGATTCTAGTCCATCTGTATGAGTAAGGGAGAGAGATTAAACTTCAGCATTCACAGTCACACCCTACACTATAGTGTGACTGGATTAGTTACACAAGAAATCATGGGGAAATGATTTCAAAATCATTTTAACATGGGGAGTGAGACTTCATGCTTTTCAGTTAAAATGTAATTTTGCTGTTAATAACATTCTATGATAGTTTAGTAGTCTGTGATTCTACTATATACACATAGTACATATATACAAAGTCAAACAATTAAGTTCATAAACTCATCCTAGAAAAAGTGCTACACACCTCACTATAGTTACCTTCAAAGTACTTCCCTTGGCCATGTGGTGACCATAGTGATGTTCAGCAATGAGGTATTTAACACTTTTTTCAAGATGAGTTCACAGACTTGTCAGGCCCTGTACCATGACACCACTGGTAGCCATTCTAAAAAAAAGAGTTCCAAAATTGCTTTGACGAGTGGGATGGGAACTGACATTAGTGCATAACTTGCCACTTTAAAGGTGACCGTGGTGAAATCCAGCAATGTGGTATGTAGCACTTTTTCTAGGTGAGTTTGAGAACGTAATTGTCTGACCTTGCAGTGTGATAACTTACATATCTGTCATTGTCATCTGTGAATTTCTTTGACTATCTTTGCAGTGAATGAATGTTTTCCTGAAATACTAAGATCTTTAAAGAGTTTGTTTCAAATGGTAGTTGGGGTAATTCAATAATTTCCTGAGTTTTATTTCTGATATGTTGAAATATTTAAAGCCTTATGAGGTACTTTGAAATAATAAAGTGGCCCACTTCAAATGGCCCACTTCCAAGTTTTGCCTGTCAGCTTAACCTAGGGAAGACAAACATTCAGTCACAGAATGTTTACTGAGCATCTGGTTCGTATCAGTCTGTGTTCTGAATACTGGTAACACCCAGTGAATGTTATTGGTCTGATTTCTTTTTCGTAAATTGCTTCTTAAAAATGTGATTTTAGGGCGGCTCCTGTGGCTCAGTGAGTAGGGCGCCGGCCCCGTATACCGAAGGTGGCGGGTTCAAGCCCGGCCTCGGCCGAACTGCAAAACAAAAAAATAGCCGGGCACTGTGGTGGGCGCCTGTAGTCCCAGCTACTAGGGAGGCTGAGGCAAGAGAATTGCTTAAGCCCAAGTGCTGGAGGTTGCTGTGAGCAGTGTGATGCCATGGCACTCTACCCAGGGCAATAAAGTGAGACTCTGTCTCTACAAAAAAATTAAAAAAAAAAAAAATGTGATTTTATACAAAAATGTTTTTTGATTTCCTTGTTCAAATTTAGTGGTGTAAATTTACTGACATGGATGTTTTGAGCATAGAACATCATGTTTAACAAAAGAACTTGTGACTGAGTGACTTATAAAATTAAACATTTTTATCCTTTAGGTATTATTAACCCAAAGAACCCAAAGGAAGCCCCCAAGTCCTTCAGCTTCGACTACTCCTACTGGTCTCATACCTCGGTGAGTGCTGTCCTGGTGCCTGTGCCGCCTGCTGCTGCCCCCTCCTTTCCTGTTGGTTTTTTTACCAGAGCAGGTCCCAGTCTGTCTGTTAAGTGTGGTTATCATGACTTCATCTTTTGATATGGTGATTGCTATCTGAAGAGTAAAGTATTTCCTTAATAATAAAGTATCTTAGTTGATGGGAAGTCTATGCATTTAAAACTGATTTGATTTACATCAAATTTATATTGAAGGCACACCAGATTTATGCTGATAACATATATCTCTTGAGGATTTATTTATCAGTATCTTAGGAATCTCATTACAAACATTATTGTACCTATGGATTTTAGGAAGTGCCAAATGAATGATTATTATATTGTGAATTTTAAGTTGAATTTTGAGGTAATGGCTAGCAAGATTGAGATAACAACAGTAAAATTATTGTTTTTTTTTAAATTGTAGTAGAATGTCCCAGCTACTAGAGAGGCTGAGGGAAGAGAATCGCTTGAGTCCAAGAGTTTGAGGTTGCTATGAGCTGTGATGCCATAGCACTCTACTGAGGGCGACATAATGAGACTCTGTCTCAATTAAAAAAAAAAAATTGTAGTAGAACAAGGTGAGTTTTGAACATTTTGAAAGAACTGGTCCACAAGGAAAACAAAAGGTGACCGCCACATAGGAAAGTGGAGAGCAGGGCTGTTCACACTATCTTACTCAGCACAGAGCCGAAGTCTTGTTGCTCCTAGGGGTTATTGCCCAGCATCATCCGTCTCTTTATTATGTGTTATTGTTTTTCCTGTTTTGTGTTGGCTTCCTTGGCAAAGCCAAAGGAATTAGAAACATTCTTCACTAAAAGCTGTGGTTGTTGAGAAATAGCCATCTTAGCTAGAGTGAATTCAGACAAGTATATTTATATGTAAGACTTGACCTTTGACCTTTTATCCCCCTTTTTTCTCACTAAGAAAATCTTGGAGCACACTATGAATGAGTGATATTTTGTCTATGGAAAATGAAATGTCAGATAATTTCTTGTAGATATATATACATATATTTTTGTAGAGACAGAGTCTCACTTTGTTGCCCTTGGTAGAGTGCCATGGCGTCCCATAGCTCACAGCAATCTCCAGCTCCTGGGGTTAGGCGATTCCCTTGCCTCAGCCTCCCAAGTAGCTGGGACTCCATGGGCCTACCACAACGCCCGGCTATTTTTTGTTGCAGTTTGGCTGGGGCTGGGTTCAAATGTGCCACCCTCAGTATTGGAGCGCTGCCCTCTTACAGATATTTTTATATATGGCTGTCCTGGATGAGTTGAATAGTGTGTATATTTGTTTAGTAAAAAAAATAAATGATGTGGGGTGGCACCTGTGGCTCAGTGGGTTGGGCGCCAGCCCCATATACCAAGGATGGCAGTTTCAAACCCAGCCCTGGCCAAATTGCAACAACAACAACAACAAACATAGCTGGGCGGTATGGTGAGCACCTGTAGTCACAGCTACTCAGGAGGTTGAGGCAAGAGAATCGCCTAAGCCCAGGAGTTGGAGGTTGCTATGAGCTGTGCTACCACCGCACTCTACCAAGGGCGACAAAGTGAGACTCTGTCTCTATAAAAAAACAACAAAAAAAAATAGATAAATAAATAGATGATGTGTATGGGAGGCTTAAAAAGCATAAAGTCAGCCAGGTACAGTGGTGCACACCTGTAGTCCTAGCTACCGGAGGAGGTAGAAGTGGAAAGGTCCCTGGAGCCTAGCAGTTGGAGGCTGCAATGCATGATGGCGCCTGGGTAATAGCAAGATGTTGTCTCTTAAAAAAAAAAAGTATATAATTTTCTTAGGTTACTGTTAAGATTCCAGACACTTTTTTTGTTTATTATGGAAGCAATCAAATAAGTAGGGAAAAGATATAAATAAAATGACATTTATTTATCTTTCTAACCTTTATAGCCTGAAGATCCCTGTTTTGCATCTCAAAACCGTGTGTACAATGACATTGGAAAGGAAATGCTCTTACATGCCTTTGAGGGATACAATGTCTGTATTTTTGCCTATGGGCAGACTGGTGCTGGGAAGTCTTACACAATGATGGGTAAACAAGAAGAAAGCCAGGCTGGCATCATTCCACAGGTAAAAAAAAAAAAAAAAACAGTGAAAATTTTGTGTTCATCATTACTTTTAATCTTAAATTGCTTTAACAATTATTTTTACTTGCCAAACATTTATTCAGGGACTGCGTCCGCAAGGCGCAAAGATGAACAACCTATCCCTTCGCTTACAGTTGAGGGGAAAAGATTGACATACACACGTCTGTTTAAAGGTGGGAAAGTTGGGCAGCGCTCAGTGGGCAGGGCGCCGGGAGTGGTGGGTTAAACCCAGCCCTGGCCAAACTG
This sequence comes from Arctocebus calabarensis, assembly GCA_963573935.1. Classification (NCBI taxonomy): domain Eukaryota; kingdom Metazoa; phylum Chordata; class Mammalia; order Primates; family Lorisidae; genus Arctocebus; species Arctocebus calabarensis. The sequence goes on from CAUYON010016800.1 coordinate 5,926, forward strand.
CAACAAAAAAATAGCCAGGCATTGTGGCAGGTGCCTGTAGTCCCAGCTACTTGAGAGGCTGAGGCAAGGGAATTGCCTAAGCCCAGGAGTTGGAGGTTGCTGTGAGCTTGTGACGCCACGGCACTCTACTGAGGGCAAAAAAGTGAGACTCTATCTCCACAAACAAACAAAAAAAAAGATCAGTTTTAGAAATTGCTGTTTGTAGTAAATTTTAGGTTCTGTTTCAGCTTGTAGAGAATCATGAGTATATAGTTCATTTTTAGAATTTATATTGCCTTAATAGTAAAGGTATGATGAATAAAAAAATTAGAATTTCTATTATTTTTATTAAAAATCACATAGTTTAAGATATTTAAGAGGTAGGGAGGATATTTATAATTTTCCTGATCTAGAAAAATTAATTTTTTCTGTTAAAAATGTTATGTAAATAGCTAGGTGTTGTGGTAGAAGCCTATAGTCCCAGCTATTTGGGAGGTTGAGACAGGAGGATTGCTTGAGCCTAAGAGTTTGAGGTTGCTGTAAGCTATAATGCCGTGGCATTCTACCCAGGGCAACTGAGTGAGACTTTGACTTAAAAAAAAAAAATTTATTGTGTAATAGAGTGGCCTCTCATAAAAAGGGGAAGGCTTAAGATAATGGTAAAGGAAAAATTTTATAATCAGAATTATTTCTGAAAATACTTTTATTTACCCCTGTATTATATGCCTTTTCTCTTTTTCTTTGTGATTAAATTTATAATTCGTATTGTAACTGATAATATATAATAAATTTTACGTAACTTGTGCAAAACATAGTTTAGTAGCAGTCTTGCTGCTATAGTAATAATGATTAGTATGAGGAGATTGAATTCACATAAATTAATGTGCCTGTGCCTAATTAATAACCCCTTTATAAGAGGGGTTATTCTTCCTTTTCCCCTAAATGTGGCTTTCCTTCTGAGGAAGTAATATTGAGGCACACTTGTTGAGGGAGAATAAAAATTAGAAGAGAAGAGTGTATTTAAAGTTTGACTTTCATAGTCAAGCGTAGCTTTACGATGGAGATATATTCTGAAAAGTATGTCATGAGTCATTTGGCAGTCTGTCATTGTACAAACATCATAGTGTACTTAAACAAGCATCATGGTATATTTATAACCTGCCACACACCTAGGCCATATAGTTTACTCTGGTGCTCCTAGGCTACAAACCTGTTTAGCACTTTGCTATTCTCAATTCCATAGGCAGTTGTAACACAATGGAATGTATTTACATATCTAGATACAGCCAGACACAGAAAAGGTACAGTGAAAATATGCTATAAAAGATTGAAAATGGCACTACTCCAGTATAGGGCAATGATACTATTCTAATATAGTCTTGACTTAACCTGCAAGACTAGAAGAAGTTGTTCTGGGTGAGTCAATGAGTGAGTGGTGTCCTAGTGACTATGAAGTTCTGGGACATGACTGTACCTTCCTGTAAACTTTATAAATACTGTACACTTAACACTATACCAAGTTTACAAAAAATTTTTTCATCAATAATAAATTAACTTTAGCTTACTGTAACTCATTTACTTTATAAACTTTTTAGTTATTTTTAACGTTTGGAGTCTTTTTTTTTTTTTTTTTTTTTTTTGAGGCAGAGTCTCATTTTATCACCCTTGGTAGAGTACTATGGAGTTACAGCTCACAGCAACCTTAAACTCTTGGGCTTAAGCGATTCTTTTGCCTCAGCCTCTTGAGTAGCTGGTACTACAGGCACCCACCACAACACTTCGCTATTTTTTTTTTATTATTGCAGTTGTCATTGTTGATTTTAGCTGGCCTTGGCTAGGTTGGAACCCACCAGCCTGGGTGTATGTGGATGGTGCCCTACCCACTGAGCTACCGGCATGGCCAACACTTTTTGACTCCTTTGTAATAACAGTTTAAAATAAACACATTGTACAGTTTTATATAAATATTTTCTTTGTATCCTTACTCTATTTTTCTATTCCTTTTACTTTTACACTTTTTCTTTTTTTACTTTTTAAACTTTTTTGCTAAAAACTAAGATACAGATACGTACGTTAGACTAGGCCCATACAGTGTCAGGATTGTGAAAACATTAGTAGGCAATAGGAAATTTTTGGCTTTGTTATAATCTCCTGGGACCATTGTGTATACCATTGTGGTCTGTCAGTGACTGAAACGTTATGCAGAGCATGGGACTGTATTTTATTCAAAGTACCACTGATACCTTGGTGTTGATGACATCCATGTCTTGAGAGGGACAGAGGGCCTGATTGGGCGGTCAGGATAACTTCCCATTGTGCTCTTCATGCTTCTTCTCTGCTTTCCTAGTTATGTGAAGAGCTGTTTGAGAAAATCAATGACAACTGTAATGAAGAAATGTCCTACTCTGTAGAGGTGAGTATAACCATGAGTTGAAGCCAGAGGCCCCTCAAACATTACTTTTTCTTTTCTTTGGCAGGTTGTCTGGGAATGGTTTAATCATTATTTTTAAATGGGTCCAAATTATGACTGTGCTACAGGTCACTTAACCATTCCCTTAATTGTGTACTTTTAGGCTGTTTCTACATTTTGTTTATAATGAATAGTGTTGTAGTTAAATCTTTGTTTATATGTCTGTGTATTTATTTTTGGTTATTATCTGCCTTTTTGCATATATCTTGGTTGTTAAGTAATATGTTGGAATTGCCAAATGTCTTTTTAGAAAGAAAGGTTATGATCAATTTTCAGTTCTACCAGGAGAACATCAGCACTTAGTGTGCCCTACCCAACAGTTAGTATTTTCATTTGTTAATCCATGCTGATCTGATAGGGGAACATTTCTCTTAACTTAAATTTGAGTGTCTGTGATTATTAGTGTGGTCGAATGTGTTATAAATTATGCAAGTGCCTGTTTACATTTTGGGATTGCAGTGTTTTTCTTATTTGTGTGAACTTGTCCCCTTTAATATAGTTAATAATGATTTTTGTCAGGCACATGCTTTAAATACATACGTAATCAAACCCCCCCCTTGTTAATTGCATATAAGCTTGGGAAATTATTCTGTATCCAGTGTTCACCCTAGATGCTTCTTGAAAAGGATTATAGGATTACTCTGTACACATTAGTTTATTTGATAAACATTCCCTCTTTTTTGTGTGTGCTTTATGAAGTTGTTTTCCCACCCACACACTTTTCCTGGATTCAGTTTCATTCATAGTAACTGAAATTATTACAGTGTCTATTAACATGAACCTGATGTTCTGAAAAATTAAGCTGCTTTGAAAGCAAACTCTATGGACTTTTTTTTCCTCTTGGTGTGAGTTTTGATTTTCTATAGGACTTACACAATTCCTAGTTGATACACTTAGTTGCTTTTTTTTTTTAACCTATAAAGTATTGACAGATTTATAAATTTTAAAGCTCTGTCTTGTGACTACCATAAACCCAAAGAGAAATGTGCTGCTCTAAGAATATTTTGTGTCAAAATGAATTTTCTTAATAGCTTGTCTCATTACTATTGCTTTTTGAATCAGGTGATAGAATTTTTGAGCTTATAGTTAATCAAAGTAGATGCCATTTTTTTTTCTTTAAGTCATAGTTGACAGATTTACTTGGAGTAAAGCGTAGATCCTTAGTGGGCACTGCCATTCCTTCCATGTGGCAGGACCTCTCTAACTCCTAACTTCCTCTCTCACTTCTCCTCCTGTTTGCTCCACCACATTGGCTTTTATGCTATTTCTACAACACACTGGAACTATTCTTGCCTCAGAGACTTTGATTTACTTTTCCTTCTGCCTGACATGTTTCTTCCCCTGGATCTCTGAATTCCTCACCTCCTTCAAATGTGCTCAAATCTTACACTTGCTGACCTTGCCCAGCTTTTAAAATAATACAACATGCTGTCCACTCTAGCACTCTTTCTTATCTCCCTTACCCTGTTTTACTTTCTGTTTTCCGAAGAACTTCTCATGTTCTAACATGGGAAGTTACGGTGGCTCACCACTCACTCAGTGATCTCAGCACTCTGGGAGGCCAAGGTGGGTGGATTGCTTGAGCTAAGGAGTTTGAGATCAGCCTAAGACAGAGTGAGATTTTGTCTCTGAAATAGCTGGGAGTTGTGGTGGATGCCTGTAGTCCCAGCTACTCAATTTGAGTTGCTGTGAGCTGTGATGCCACGGTACTCTCCTGAGAGTGACAAAGTGAGACTGTCTCAAAAAAAAAAACAGAAAAAGAAAAATAGAATGGTTCTGTTGATGGAATGGGAATTTATGAAGTGTATAGTGCATAGTCTGAGGCTTCCTCCTCCTCAAATCTTGGATAGGTCCTGCTACCTATTAGCTTCCTTAATGACCAACTCCCTCCCCTGCTGGTGGATACATTGTCCACAGTTAGTAACAAAGTGTCCAGTCTTAAAGAATTAGAGTCAGTGGTCTCTTGTACCTTGGTTTTAATTTTTGATAGAAGTCTTATTTCCAACCTCTTGGAGTAACCTCAGTGTAAATCCCGATGACTGACAACAGTGTACATTTTAAAAAAACACTGATAAGTGATTGCTACTAAAATATGTTATATTCCTAAGGTAAGTAGCAGCCACTATGCACTAGAGGTAAAACTCTGAAGTTAGAAGGCTGTTTGTAACCTATGTAGTGTGAAATATGTGCATATTGTTAGTAGAATAAAAGAGTCTAGAACTGTGGCATTTCTCTTTCTAAAGGTTACTAATTTCTAATCATGGGGCTTTTAATAAGAAATCTTTTTACTATATGTGATTTCTTTTTTGAATCTTCTAATCTACTTTAATAATTTGTTCCTAGGTGAGCTACATGGAAATTTACTGTGAGAGAGTGAGAGATTTGCTTAATCCAAAAAACAAAGGTAATTTGCGTGTCCGTGAACACCCACTTCTGGGACCTTATGTAGAGGATCTGTCAAAGTTGGCAGTCACTTCTTACACAGACATCGCTGACCTCATGGATGCTGGGAACAAGGCCAGGTACGGTAGGAAATAGACTAATGACTGAGGTCTTGGCACATTTTGAGAGCCATTGTTCCCAGTTAGGATTTGAGGCCATATTTATAGAGATGAATGTTGCTTTAATTGTGATCCTTTGGCTATGCTGGAGGGATGAGAGATTCAACACATTAAACATCTTTCTTCTCATCAAAACAGTGTATTGATGAAACATGTTGGAACTTTGGTTCAGTTTTACTCTTAGGTTTTGATCAAATCATGGTAAAATGTTAGTCATGTATGTAAATGGCTATAGTAGTAATTGATTCTGAAATAAATGAGCACCCAGTAAAGAATAGAAATTACATGTTTTGGTGGTTTCTAAAGGAATAACTGGAGTATGAAAAACAATTCTGAGAGGGTGCCTTTGGAGTTGGAAGGTAACTTGGCGGGCTGACAAATAAGACTTTTTTGTTGATTTGTTTTTTTGAAACAGTCTCACTCTGTTACCCTTGGTAGAGTGCCATGGCATCATAGCCCACAGTAACCTCAAACTCTTGGGCTCAAGAGATCCTCTTGCTTCAGTCTCCCAAGTAGCTGGGACTAAAGGCGCCTGCCATGACACCCAGCTAATTTTTCTATTTTTAGTACAGATGGAGTCTTGCTCTTGCTCAGGCTGGTCTTGAACTCCTGAGCTCAAGCAAGCCACCTGCCTTGGCATCCCAGAGTGCTAGGATTATAGGTATGAGCCACCTCACCCAGCCCACAAATAAAGCAGTATTGAGCTAGAGCAATTATATAAGTGACAAGTGACAATCTTGTAATCTGTGAATAAGTTTCAGACTATTGCTTGTGATTATTATGCTTATAATGTGGCATCTGCCCTCCATTTTAACTCTCATCTAAGAATTCCATTTTCACCTTTATGTTTATTTAGGACAGTGGCAGCTACCAACATGAATGAAACAAGTAGCCGTTCCCATGCTGTGTTTACCATTGTTTTCACCCAGAAGAAACATGATGCTGAGACTAACCTTTCCACTGAGAAGGTAGGAGAACTTCAGCCTCTGGGATAGAGTTGTGAAGGATAATGATTTTGAGAAATCCTTTTTGCTATCCTATGCATTTTGTGGAAAGAAAGAAGGTTGCTCTTTTCCCTAATGGAGGTGATATCATTTTTCTTTCACTCTACCCTAGTTTGCAGCATGCGTTCTTAATGAAGAATAGAATTAAGAAAAAAGTAGGCTGGTGTGGTGATCCATGCCTATAATTCCATTACTTTGAGAAGCTAAGGCAGGATGGTTTCCTGAAATCAGGAGTTTGAGACCAGCCTGGGGAATATAGCAAGACTTGGTCTCTACTAAGTAAGAAAAATTAGCCAGTTGTGGTGGCATGTGCCTATGGTTCAACTATTTGAAAAGCTCAGGTAGGAAGATCTCTTGAGTGCAGGAGTTCAAGGCTCTAGTGAGGTATGATCATACCCCTGTACTCCAGCCTGGGGGAACAGAGTGAAACCCTGTCTGTAAAAAAAAAAAAAAAAAAAGAAAAATAGGGTGACGCCTGTGCCTCAGTCAGTAAGGCGCTGGCCCCAAATACCGAGGGTGGCGGGTTCAAACCTAGCCCCGGCCGAACTGCAAAAAAAAAATAGCCGGGCATTGTGGCGGGCGCCTGTGGTCCAGCTACTCGGGAAGCTGAGGCAAGAGAATCGCCTAAGCCCAGGAGTTGGAGGTTGCTGTGAGCTGTGATGCCACGGCACTCTACTGAGGGTGATAAAGTGAAACTCTGTCTCTACAAAAAAAATATATATATATAAAATTAAAAAAAAAAAAAAAAGAAGAGACTCGGCGCCTGTAGCTCAGCAGCTAGGGCACCAGCCACATACACAGGAGCTGGCAGTTTCAAATCTAGCCTGGGCCTGCCAAACAACAATGACAACTACAACCAAAAAACAGCTGAGCATTGTGGTGGTCACCTGTAGTCCCAGCTACTTGGGAGGCTCAGGCAAGAGAATCGCTTAAGCCTAAGAGTTGAAGGTTGCTGTGAGCTGTGATGCCATGGTATCTACCAAGGGCAACATAGTGAGACAGTCTCAAAAAGAAAAAACAGTGTGTAACTTCGAGTTCCAAAACTACTCTATGCAAAACAATTAAATAGTTCTGTGAGAGGAAGAAAGAACCTTTCAGTTATTAGCCTTTGGGATGTATATTCCATTTTTCTTTTTTTGAGCTCTGATAAATAATGTTACTATGGGATTAAATGTTCAGACGGATGATGAGGCAGATACATTATATTTTATTCCTGAAAAATAACTCTACAATCATTCTCATGTTCTTCAAATAACTTTGCTTATTAATTTCTCATTTTATTCACTAGTAATATTATAGACTTTGGAATTAGGCTGCTTGCTTTGAATCCTGATTCTGCCACTTCTGAGCTATTACCTTGGACAAATTATTTGACCTCTTTATGCCTCAGTTTCCTTATCTGCAACAAGCTCATAGGGTTTTTAAAAGGATTAAATGTTAATATGTTAAGTGCATATAATAATGTCTGACACAGAGCAGCCATTCAATAATTTTTAATTTTGTTATGGTTAATAGTAAAAAGTATGTGTTGAATACTATTCTGTCTGCATTCCTAAATAGGCTTCCCCTGGATTTTGAAATTTGAAGTTAGAGTTAGTGTACTGCAGTTATAAAAGATCCTTTGCCTTATAAAATGAGTTTATGCTACTGTTGTCACCAAATATTAGAATCACCTTCTGCTTGGTGATTTTTTTGCTTATCTTTAGCTGAAAATTATTGTTAAAAATATACTGCTTATGTAGTTGATCAAATAACTTAGCCAGAGGCTATAATATTAGTGCTTTTTGGTAGGTAGTATTTATCTGAATAGTGGTAAGGAACACTATGTGAAATAATTTTTTACCCTTCTTCCATGATGTCCGATCTGTAAACTTAGTGATGTTAATCCCACAATCATAGCTTTCTTTTTTTAATTTTTTCTGCAGTTTTTGTCTGGGGCTGGATTTGAACCCGCCACCTCCTACATATGGGGCCGGCACTCTACTACTGAGCCACAGGCGCCACCCATCATAGCTTTCTTGATGATTCCTTTTGGATAATTTTTTTTTTTTTTTTTTTTTTTTGAGACAGAGCCTCAAGCTGTCACCCTGGATAGAGTGCCATGGCATCACAGCTCATAGCAACCTCCAATTCCTGGGCTCAAGCGAGTCTCTTGCCTCTGCCTCCCAAGTAGCTGG
>CAUYON010016801.1:0-48575 GCA_963573935.1 Arctocebus calabarensis
TAGAAGGGACTTTTCTTAAACTGATAGAGGCCATCTACAGCATATTGAATGGAGTGAAATTAAAAACATTTCCACTCAGATCAGGAACCAGGCAAGGTTGCCCATTGTCTCTACTGCTTTTTAACATTGTAATGGAAGTCTTAGCCATTGTAATCAGACAAGAGAAGGCAATCAAGGGAATACAAATAGGGTCAGAGGAGATCAAACTTTCACTCTTCATAGAAGATATGATTTTATACCTAAAAAACCCCAGGGACTCAACCACAAAGCTCTTAGAAGTGATCAAGGAATATAGTAGCATCTCCGGATACAAAATCAATACTCATAAATCAGTAGCTTTTATATATACCAATAATAGTCAAACCAAAAAACAGTCAAGGACTCTGTTCCCTTTACAGTTGTGCCAAAAAATATGTAATATTTGGGAATTTACCTAACAAAGGATGTGAAAGAGCTCTATAAAGAGAATTATGAAACTCTAAGAAAATAAATAGCTGAAGATGTTAACAAATGGAAAAACATACCACGCTCATGGCTGGGAAGAATCAATATTGTTAAAATGCCCATACTACCCAAAGCAATATACAATTTTAATGCAATCCCTATCAAAGCACCACCGTCATACTTTAAAAATCTGGAAAAAATAGTACTTCATTTTATATGGAACCAGAAAGAACCTTGAATAGCCAAGACATTACTCAGAAATAAAAAATCAGGAGGAATCATGGTATGAGACTTCAAGTTATGCTATAAATCTATAGTGATCAAAACAGTATGGTATTTGCACCAAAATAGAGAGGTAGATGTATGGAATAGAATTCTGAACCAAGATTTGAAACCTGACTCTTACCATCATTTGATCTTTGATAAGCCCATAAAAAATATAAAGTGGGGGAAACATTCCCTGTTTAACAAATGGTGCTGGGAGAATTGACTGGCGACTTGTAGAAGACTGAAACTGGACCCACACCTTTCACTGTTAACAAAAATTGACTCTCATTGGATAAAAATTTAAACATAAGACATGAAATTATAAAAATTTTTGGAGAGAGTGCAGGAGAAACACTTGAATAAATTGGTCTGGGAGAATATTTTATGAGGAAGTCCCCCCCTGGGCAATTGAAGCAACACCAAAAATACATTACTGGGATCTGATTAAACTAAAAAGCTTCTGCACAGCCCAAAACACAGTAAGTAAAGCAGAAGACAGTCCTCAGAATGGGAGAGGAGATTTTCAGGTTACCTTCTGACAAAGGTTTAATAACCAGAATCCACAGAGAACTCAAACTTCTTAATAAGAAAAAAACAACTAATCCCATTTCATTGTGGGCAAGGGACTTGAACAGAAGCTTCTCTGAAGAAGATAGGTGCATGACCTACAGACACATGAAAAAATGCTCATCATCAGAGAAATGCAAATCAAAACCACTTTGAGGTATCATCTAACTCACATAACAAAATCCCAAAACTGCGGATGTTGGCGTGGATGTGGAGTAAAGGGAATACTTCTGCACTGCCGGTGGAAGTGCAAGCTGATATGTCCCTTTTGGAAAGAAGTATGGAGAATACTCAGGGATATTAAAAGTAGACCTGCCATTTGATTTTGCAATTCCTCTACTAGGTGTGTATCCAAAAGACCAAAAATCACTTTATAACAAAGATATTTGTACTAGATTGTTCATTGCAGCTCAATTCACAATAGCCAAGTCATGGAAGAAGCCCAAGTGCCCATTGACCTATGAATGGATTAGTAAATTGTGGTATATGTATACCATGGAACATTATGCAGCCTTATAAAAAGATGGAGACTTTATCTCTTTTACATTTTCATGGATGAAGCTAGAACATATAATACTTAGTAAAGTATCTTAAGAATGGAAGAAAAAATATCCAATATACTCAGTACTATTATGAAACCGATTTACAATCACTTACACTTTCATATGAAGAATAGATCACAACTGTGGCCCAAGATGAAGCAGGGAAAAGGTGGGGGATGAGAGGGGAGGAGGAGGTCAAATCTAGGGAGGGTGAATGGTGGGATCATTCACCCTCTAGGTGCATAATGCAAAGGTACATGTCAGATCTATTAGTATAGAGTGTAAATGTCTTAACACAATAATTAAGTAAATGAGAAGAGGTATATATTAACCAGTGTGATGTATGTAATTCTGTATGAAATCAGCTCAACGTACCCCATAAATGCATTAATATATACATGATCCATGTGTTTATGATTTAATAAAAATAAAAACAAAACTTTCCACTGCTAAAACAGCTTAATAACTGCTTGGTGGTTTGAAGTACTTAGGGGGGAAAAAAATACATACAGATCCATAGGGTGCTTTTAAAAGCTGAAAGCATCTTTTCCATTTGCATTAATGTGCTACAATTGAAGATAAAAGAAGAAAGTTATCCTTGCTTCCTACACTTTCCTAAAGCTCCCAAATAATCCATTACATTGAGTTACCATACCTGAATTTCCAGCCTGCCTTCTTTTCCCAGTGGTGACAGCCGGGCTGGGAGTGGGATGAGGATATACAGCCTACTTAGGGCCACTGCTGGAGGAAAGTGTTGGCTGTAGACCAGCAATTGTATTGTGAGTTTGTTCCCTGGAGGAAGATTGTGAAAAAGTGGGTGAAGTGAAATACAGAGGCATAAAATCGGTGTGATGGAAAATTGGGAGCAGATAAGATGATGCCAAGGGCAGAGAAGGCTTTTTTCTCTTTTTTTCATTTTTTCTCTTTTTTTTTCATTTTTTCATTTTTTTAAATAACAGAAAGGAGTAACTCAGTTTGGCTTTTAGCTTTTTGTGAAATGTGTAACAAGCAGCTTTGAGGCTATTTTAACACATGACATGGAAGAGCTGATGCAAGCTCTCATGAACAGTTCCTATTGGATGCTAGATTTTTAAATATCATGATATTGGTCAGATAAAGCAATAATGAATATTATATTAAACCAGCATTTTATTCTTGAAAGATTAAAAACATTGTAAATCAGGATAAAATAGTTAAAATTACAAAGAGACCAAAAGCCAAGAAACAATGGCCATATTTTCAAAATGATTTTAATATAAATTTATTCTGAAACTTAAAGGATTATTATTACATAATATTTGAATAGCCATCTAAGCTGTGGATTTAAATGTCACATCCAGGAAAATTTAAGCAATCTTCATTGATCCAAGAAAATTTATAGGAGACTCTTGTATTATTCATTGTTTATCAGTTCAGCATAATGTTATTGGATGTTGTGAAAAAATTACATGAATAGTAAAGATTTTCTTTTCCTTTTTTAAAAATCAGTAGCTAACAAATGTAGTGGGAGGTATGACTGAGTCATTTTTAGCGTCTACCAACGTGGAGTTGGCCATGTTCCGAGTTTACTTTGAAACCAATTCTCTTTTGGCGAACCTTCTTAGCACTTCATATAGGGATGGTTCATTAGTCAGCAAAGACAGTTATGAAGTGTTGTTTTCTTGGCTGAGCCAAGCACATTCACATTCTCTATTTTTGTTCACCTAGATGGAGCCTCTCTTCAGGCCAAGCCAGGAATTCTCAGCAGGGTCACTGTGGGGGCTGGACAGGAACCTTTTATCTGTTTGCATATAGCAGCCACATTGATTTCTCTTGGTTGAATACAAATATGAAAACGTCTCTTCCCTCATTAACATGCATTACAAGATTGCTTTTGATTTTATCAGAAAATTTGCATCTTTTAAGATAATAACCATAGTTCTGTCTCAAGTTTGCAAGACCCTGCGTGCTCGGTTGGGCCGCTGTCACCAGGTTCATTTGCACAACATACCCTGGTCAGTCAATGTTATCATCTCACAGCCCTCTTTACTACTTCTGCACAATGTGATGCTCCCTCCTGCCCCAGACCATAGATGTAAAGCATCCTCCTCCCCATGTCTCTCTCATTTGGGTTGCCCTAATTTACTCTTTCCCATCTTTAGAACTCCGATTAATGAGTTCAGCCTTCTAATGATACCAGAATTGATCAACAGCTATGTTTTGATAGCTTTTAGTAACACTTGTGTCTTTGTAGCATTGGTCTTATCACTACTGTAATCAAATCATTAATCTTCCTGCCCATGTAGAATGTAAGTTTGTGTGGACACCTGGAACAGTGCCACGAACATGAAGGCTTTGCAACAAATGCATTCTGACACACACACACACACACACACACACACACACATAAAGAGATTCTTTAGAGGTCTCATAATTTGATTGCTTTTGTCTTTTAGGTGGGGCAGGGTCACAGAGACTAGACATTCAGTAACAAATGACTATTTTTTGAAAGCCCGAATGTTTTTCATTACTTCTCAGCTCTTCATCGCCTCTCCTTTCAAAGCAGAATTTTGTTGAGAAGCGTAGCCCAAAATGCACATTAATTTGTGCATTCCACTTCAAAGAACTAATGACAAAATGAATAATTAGATAACCTGTAGTTTTATTTTTTGTTTTTAACTGTGAGGAAATTATTTGATGACTTAATAGGTATGAAGAACATTTTATGAGGATCATTACATTTCTATGATTTCATAATAATTCATTTACTTCTAAAAAGTATGGCTTGGTTTGTTTTTATTAGAAATCTTTGGGATGAAATGCAATTGCTTTGCCTTTTATGTGCAAATATTAAACTCATAATTTTTAAATTCTTAAGAAAACAATTGACATTTCCCTATCTTGTAAAATATTTACTTGGGAAATTTTTCTAAAATATATTAAAAACTGATTAAAATTTGCTTAAAACTACTTAATAAGTATTTAAGAAGAAACTTTCAGCTGAAAGAATGTTTTTTAGCATATAGTAGCATTATTTTCTTCCTTAACCGAATGTAGTAATTTTATGAGCCTGGTATTGACTTTTATTGGGGGATGATTAGATTGAAATATGTTGGGAACATATCCACTTTTTAGTCATTTAGAGATCAGTTGCTTATTTCTAGATACTACAATATAACTGGGTTGCTCATGTTTTAAGAAGTGGATGATATAGTGATTGATCCATACCAACAGCGCTCTTCAAGTGGATGTACACATGGAAATTGTAGACAAATAAGGAAACCGATGTGACAGGATTAGTGATTAATGATACTTTATTTCTATCAGCAATGTCCATATTACTGATTGATCCTTTACCCAGAACAGTTATCGCATTGATTTTGTTATGCCTTGGCAATGATTTAATTGCATTCTCTTTTTAAAAAAGGATTTAAGGACACTCCTGCATAAATGAAGTGATGTCAGGGTGAGAGTCAAAACTTGCTTCTCATCATGGAGCTATTACATTAACTCTGTGGCCTTTGGTATTTTACTTGCTCTAATTAAATCTCAGTCGCCTCATCAGTGAAATGAAAGTGTAGACTCAGGACTTCTAAGGAATGCGTTGGCTTTACAGATGGATGAGTTTATAATTCTTTCACAGTTGTGGACAGATGCTGTTCACTGTCTGTCAGACTGTGGATGATCTGGGCCAAATCATGAGTTTCTGTAATAATCCTTGGATCTCAGTCATCATGGGAGCAGAGGTCTAGAGGAGAGGTGTCAAGTTCAAAGTCTTCAAGTTATCTGTCAGTTACCGACCTGACTGCAGAGGAAGTTGAAGGACCCTGATGATCCCTTTTCTTTTTAATGGTAGCTGTTACTCTGCTCTCAAGGACTATAGCTCAGAGGACTGTGAGATCTCCTGACCTACCAAAGGATACCATATAAAAGGCTATTTGTGTTAACTGTCACAATTTTCAAATATTAACCAATTAGATTTAAAAAACTCATTCTGAATTAAATTAAATATTTTGTGGGCTTGAACTCATTCACTGGATGTTAGTTTGTGATTTCCGATCTACATCAGTGGTCTGCAAACATGTTTGCCTATGATGACAGTAAACAATGCCTTTCTCCTCATAACCTAGTATACACATGTGTGTGTGCATGTGTGGGCCTCTATTAGATGCACTGAAGCACACATTCCATGAAACAGCATATGTAATACCATTAGGTTTTCTATTTTTTCTATGTAGTATGTTTTCTAGTCTATCCTATGTTTTATTTTTCATTTTCTGAATAAAGTAGTTGCACTCACCCTCATGTCATTTGCATTTTTTGTGGTTCACAATGAGTTGATTTCCTATTTATTCCTCCTTTGAAAAATCTAGATGGTGATAATCTTGATAATCGAGTGTGATTTTCCTACCTAGAGATCAGAAATCTGATAGAAGTGATTTCCTCAGCTTGATACCTAAGAAACATTCCATAAGCAATGTGAAGGTATTGCTACCTGAGGATTTGAAATTTGCATGTAGCCCAAGTAATTAGTACATTGGAAAATAATAGTGTCGCTGAGAAGAAACCAAGGCTGAGTGCCAAGGTAGGAGGAAAGGAACAGAGATGTGATTCTTAGGAACCTAAGATTTCAAGCCACTTGTCTTTTTGGTAAATGAGGGTTTTTTTTTCTTTTGATTGCCCCAAGATGTCATTTCTTCATGCTTGTTCTCATACACAGGACTGTGTATACAAGGGTTCTTGCCTGTCACAAAAGCTTTAGCTGTTTTCTGGCAAATCAAAGTAGATGTTATTAGATAATAAATATGTTACCTTAGGTATTCGATTCTGTATGATTCATATTTTTATTAAGACATCTTATTTGGAATTAATAATTAATCATATGAGTCTCTATATAATATGAAGTTAATCATAAAGTTTCTTTTAAATCTAACATTTTGTAATTTTATAGGTTACAAGTCATGTAATTTTATAGGTTACAAGTCATGTATAGGTTTCATATCCCAAAAAAGACTGAAAACCTTACTTTACACTGTGAATTCTTCCTTGGTATGGGCTAAATTTTAGGAGAAAGTATTGATAAAAGAAATCATTAAATATATAGAAAAATAAGGCGGCATTTAGGACTTTCCAAACTAAGTTCTTTAAAATGTACCATATGGAATATTTTATACTTTTCATTGATATCTATGGAGGAACATCTGACAACTGTATATTTTGTTTATGAATTATTTATAACATGTACCGTTCGTAACAAATCATTTGCATCATTAAAAATAAGAAAGGACTTTGGGTATCTAAATATTTGATTTTTTTTAGACCTTTTTACAAATATATTTGCTTCTCAATTCCCAGTCTTAAGTTGACTATATCATTCTTCAACAGCTTGAAAAGTAAGATGTATTGCTGCCAATTTCTTTTTAGGGACTTAAAATACCCCTGGAAGCTCCATTTTCTACTGATTTTGACCGTGTAGTTAGATGGTAATACAGTCTACAGTTAAAGCAGATACATGCCTGCATCTGTTGAGCATTCACCATGCCAGGTGATTTTCATACATTATTAATTCTCAGAGCACTTCTGTGGGGGTATTTGTATGAGTCAGGATGCTTGAGTTAGACAGTGTTGCTCAGTTTGTGGCTGAGCTTATGTTCTTAACCACAGTGCTTAACCCTATCTCCATCTTTCGCTTGACCAAGACTTACTTGTAATTTGCCCAATAATTTAATCAGCACACTCCCTAGACTATAGAGAGAATGTTTATACACAGAAATATGATTAATATTTATTCAGTACACAATGGTAAGGTTATACCTGTAGGGTTGTGAAAATACTGATATTTTTGATAGATTGAAAGTTGCTGGTCAGACCCCTGCCCCCCCAACCCCCTGCCTTTCCATGGGCCCATCATGATTCCCGAACAGCAGAAACCAACAGAGCCTGCCCTGGTGTGCAGGCCCAGGCTGTTTCTGGTGATTGGTTTGGTCAACTGCTGGTTTAATCATTTGAAATCATCCCTGCATGTCGATGTGTACTTTGAGGAGATAGGTGCGATGATTTGTAAGTTAACACTGCCTGATCCGCTCAACTGAAAACACAGTGGGGAGGTGACCAGGGATTCGGCTAGAGATTTCTGCTCTGCTCTTGGGAGAATTAAGAGTTAACATGAAATCTAATGATAAATTCTAAAAAGCTCAAACTATTATCCATTTCCAAGCCTGGAAAAATACTCCCAGATATTGGGTCCTTATTTATTCCTGGGAAAGTACCCAAAAAACAGGAGATGGCAATATGTAAATCTTGGGATATAATATTGTCTGCCAAGTGAGGCAGGAAGCAGGAGGATACTTCACCAAATCCCATCCGTCCATGACCTACCTCGGCAGGGGGCTGAGTCTCTCTCTGAACTTAGAGCCCTGGTTGACCTGTTCTGAAAGGAAAAATAAAAGAGCTGGTGACTCTCCCCTCTGTTTCCCTCCTAAATCCTTAATGAATATCTTACACCTGTGCCTTTCTGGGAAGGCACAGCGTCTTCATTATGATGCAGTTTTCATTTCTTACATATTAATTATCTTTTGGCATTATCTACAAGAACATAACTAGTAACAACAAAACTGCGTTTTGGTATCTGTCACAAGATATTAAAAGATGTCACTGAAGGGGGCAAAGTACTCACTTACTTGAAATTACTTAAAAGTTTCTATACCAAGGACTAAGTCCCTTTGTAACTATAAGACTTGCAAAAATTCACAGGAAAGAGAGGATCTCTGAGTATATGTAGTCTAATAATAGATGTTCAGTTATTAAAAAATTGATGAAAATGACCAATGACTCTACCCATCCTTATGAAAGTATGCATAGAAAGTGTTGGGGGATATTACCTATTTTAATTTTCACAGGACCTTACCTCAGTGTTATGAAAAAAATGCTGTTTTCTAATGAAAATAGAAACATCAAATTTTGGGATAAATAAATATAATAAATTATCTGCTCAGGATGGATTTATTCAGCTTCTGGGGACTGCTAATGATAGTGCTAAGTATAAAGAATTACTGAGGAAGAAAGAGGGTATTTTTCATGTTAAGAACTTTAATTTCAAGTAAAAAAAAAACTTCCCAAAATGTATGACCCCTTTTCCAAATATCATAGCTGAGCCTTGCGTGATTGATGTGACCATTGGCTTTGCTTCCTGATTCTACCTCCCACTTCTAAGTAACCAGCTTCAAATCGATTAACTTTCTTGGTAGTCAGCAATGTTTTCCTGAGTGCATGTAGACATTTCACCTTTTCAGATGTACATCAGCCATGTTTTTACATTCATTTGATTTCTCTCAGTTGCTCCTCTTGCAAAAGCCTCTCTTAAAGCTCAGCCAGCCTCAGTTACAGCTTTTTAAGCAAACATTTCAGCTAATAATAAACAGAAGTATATTTTAAAGTGTTGTGTACTTTTTTATTACTGATTAAAAGAAAATTCCTTACTTTAATTGAATCAGGTTGTTTTACAGAAAAAAAAAAAAACAAAAAACAAACCTCCCAGGTCAGTCATTTTAGCTGCCTGCTTTCTCTGGTTGAAAGAATAACTTCAGTTGTACATGTCAAGGGTTATAGTGGAAACTCAAATTTTATGCTTGCTCATTTTATGTTGTCTCAGAATTATCTTTTTAATGTATTTTTTAATGTCCAAGTGATAATTGTACATGTTCATGGAGTACATAAGGATTATTTTATATAAAGCAGTGATCAGGTCAGAGTGATGGGCACCTCTATCATCTCAGACATTTCTTTGTGTTTGGAGCATTCAGTAGCTTCCTTCTGACTTAGGAGGCTGGGGCAAGAGGATCGCCTGAACCTCAGAGTTTGAGTTTCTGTCATCTGTGATGCCAGGGCACTCTACCAAGGGTGACAAAGTGAGGCTCTGTCTCAAAAACAAAAAAATAAGAATCTATATAACGTATTATCATCAGCTATCGTCACCTTCCATGGTCTCCAACACTGGAACCTATTCCTCCTACTGGTAATTGAGTTTCCTTCAACAAATCTCTTCCTAACCTCCCTTTTCTCTTACCTTTCCCAGCCTCTAGGGTCATGTGTTCTATTTTTTTTTTTAAATTTCTATGAAATCAACGTTTTATAGCTTCCTCTTATGAGTGATAGCATGCAGTGCCAAATCTCCCTGAATACACGTGACCGCATCTGGAATTATCTTTTGTGAGTGGAGTTGGAAATAACTTAGGGCTTGCCATACAGTTATCTTTTCATAGATCTACTGTAATGTAACATTGTGATGGTATCTGACTTGCCCTTGGCCAAGAGATGCCTAAGGAGTTAGGGAACGAATATGATGTAAACCACTGCATGACCGCCATGCTCTCTGTTTTTTTTATCACATTTCACAAATTAAACTTGCATGCGCTGAGCTGAGTTTGATGCACTGAGACCTGCCTGCTGAGCATGTCGAAGCTTGGTGTTGAAGCTTGGTGCTGAGGCTTGGTGTTGCCTGTTCTCTCTCTTCTCCTTCTCTCTTTCTCTCTCTTGCTGTCTCCCCCATCCCTCTCTGACACACATGCTCACTCATCTATCCATTTATTATTCTGTGATAAAGCCAAATTTGTATTCCAGAAGAGCATTTTAACCTATTTTTCTAATACCTCCTACCTAGCACGTTTTTCTGTTTTTATTTTTTAAAAGAGAAATTTATAGTGAAATAATCTTTCTAAACACAAATTCCAGCATGTCCCCACACTGTTAAGAATTGGAAGTGGCCATCTATGGTCTATCCCATTTACTGAAGTCTCAGGCTGGGCTGTGAGAACTTTCTTAATCTCTGGTCTTCCTATTTATGGAAATACTCCCACTATTTTTTTTGCCCTCTGCAGGACTCAGGGGGCCTCTTTTTCTTCCTTCAGAATATCTCTAGTCGGAAACCATCTCCTTTTCTGCTTTAATCCACATCTTGTATATTTCTTTCTTTCTTTTTTTTTTTTTTTGAAATCATAGCTGTGTGCATTAGTGCAATCATGGGGTATAGTGTGCTGGTTTCATATACAATCTGAAATATTTTCATCAAACTGGTTAACCCAGCCTTCATGGCATTTTCTTAGTTATTGTGTTAAGACATTTGTATTCTGCATTTAGTAAGTTTCACATCTTGTGTATTTCTTGCCAATCTCTCTCCACTTTGAGTCCTTCTCGACTAGCCCAGCATTCAGTGAGCTGTCTCGTGATCAACCTTGTATCAATGCTGCCACGTTTTCACTTCTTCACGTGGCTATGAACTGCTTCGTGCCTTAACAAGATTATGCACTTTTTGAGAGAAGGAAACATAATGTGTATTTCTTTGTACTGCTATAGCATCTCATGTATATGAAGATTATTTATATTGCTGGTATTGCGAAAAATTGATACTCATTTAGGAGCTAAGGCATCTCATGGTTAACATAGATAGGGTGGAACATTGTTTCAATTAAAGTTAAGTTTAAAATACAGCAACTTTTTTTATATTCCATGGCTATGGATTTGGCTAACCCTGACTCTAGGTTATTAATTTGCAAATACCAAATACTCATGGAGAACATACTATGCAAAAAATGTTGTGAGATGGTAAGGATACAATGTTGAGTAAAAATAGTCAATTCTCTGCCCTCTCGGAGTTTATATTGTACCCCGAGGGACTAAAATTATCTAATCCTTCAAAGAAATGTACAGTTGCAACTCTCAAAAGGACTTTAAAACCAATGGGATTTTGCCTAATGACTAAATGGATTTGTCCTAGTTAAGAAAATCAGAGAAGGCCTAGTTAAGAAAACTTTCCTAGGAGAAGAAATTAAAGAATGGATCAAAAATTAACCAAGTGACAAGAAGAGGTACATCCCAGCTGGGCAGAGAGAATGCTATTCATAAAAATGTTATCAATAACATTTAGTGTTATCAATAACATAAAAATGTTATCAATAACATTTATTGTTATCAATAACATAAAGTGAAGTATTACAGAGGAGTTACACGGCACCTGTCATCCTACCTGTCAGGAGGCCCACAGTCCTGGATTCCTGCTGACCAATAGCTCTGAAAGTGAAGTTCTAGACTCAGGTTTTTTGAGACTTGGGCACTGAGTTTGAATAGCTTGTCTTAGTTTTTTTAAGAGATTAAGTAGAAGATAAATATTTGACTAGTGAAGCAGACCAGAGTAGTAAGAGACACATTGAGGGTTACATAATTTTGCACAGATGAGATGGCAGGGTTTCCTGGATTTGGTGTTGGATAACGGAAGGCAAAATAGTTAGAAAGTAGCTGTACCCCCCTTCCACTCTGATGAGAAAAAGAGCATTTCCATTCATCGCATGTTAACACTGACAAGAGTGAGTGGCTCTTCGCACACACATGAGACAAGGGGTCTGAAAATGTACTTTCTCTGAGTCTGAAACGCTTGAACTTGAATCCCAGTGCAGCTATTAGGTGCTTCTCCATGTGAAAATAGAAACAGTATTAGAGGATTAATTGAGTTAGTATTAAATAATTTGTGTAAATAGCACAATTCCTTGAACACAGACGTTTCTGCCATCATTTTTGGGTGCACACTCTCTCTCTTCTGTTTAAACCCTTATTCCTTTTTTTCTCATTGTTAAAATACTTTTAAAATGTGATGTGGCCTAAAGCAGAGAAAGAAAACTTGGCAGACGCCCTGATTAGTTCAGTATCTTCACTGCTTTTCACCAACTTGCAGTGCTGATTTTTAATTTTTTCTTCTCTGGTTTATTAAGCAAACCTGACAAATAAATCTTGTATATATTCAGGGTGTACAGTGTGGTATTTCAACATGTGTACACACTGTGGAGTGATCCCCACAATAAAGCATTAGCATACGCTTTGCCTCACGCCGTTAGCCTTTAACTTTTATGTGTGCATGGTGAGATACATAATATTGACTCTCTTAACAAATTCCAAGTGTACAGTATATGTTATTATTATTATTAACTATAGTCACTATGCTCCAGAGCTTACGCACCCTTTGACTAACATCTCCCATTTCCCTTCCCCTGACCCCTGTAACTACTCCTCTGTTCTAAGTTCGTTAGATTCCACATAGAAGCGAGATGAAGCAGAATTCATCTTCTCGTGTCTGGCTTATTCTACATAACATAATGTCTTCCAGGTTCATCCACATTTCTTCTCTTTAAAGAATGAAAATTTAACTTTTAGAATTGGATGGACTTGGGTTAAAATGCTAGCTTCTTCGGTAACTAGCTTTGAGACTGTCAGCCAGAACTTTGAGCTTTATCATCTATTAAATATGGATAATAAGAATTCCCTCATCAAGTTTTTCTCTTAGCGTAGTGCCTGGCATATAATCAATACATGATAAATGCAGGTTAGTTTCATTCGTATACTAGAAATAAATCCAAGTTGAAGTTAAACTTTATCAAATGTTACTGTGTGTTAAACTTTTCTACCAACTGCCAGTGGTTTCTTTGATCAGTGTTTGAGACCTGGCATTCATCTAAGTGTAGGATTTAGTGATAAACATGCAAAAGGAATTGCTTTTGATGTGAAACTAATGTTATTGCATGGGTGTGGTAAGAGACACCAGCTGCATGGAGGGTTACTTAATCCAGCAGAGTGAAGATCTGAGTGGGCTCTCTGGGTTGGCAGAGCCAGGTCTCTTGTGTGAATATCACGTATAATGCACATCATAAGAACGCCCTACTTGGTTGGATGAATTCATATTTTCTCTGAGATTCAACTCAGGAGGTGCAAAGCAACCTGAGCATATTATGGATTTGCTTTTCATCTGAAATCAGAAACTAGCTTCCTTGCTGCTGCTACCATAAACAAAAATAAGTCTTAGATATGCTCTCAGATCTCAAGGCAAAGGCCTCTATGGAATTTGTGAACAAATAAAAGTGACATGTAATTTTCACAGCAGTGGCAAGCTATACCATGAGTGACTATTGCAAAAAGACCACATGAGCCTCTGAAGTTTATTCTGATTAGAAATTCAATTTGTGTCTTTCGAAAGCCTCCGATGACTTTTTTCATTACATGGTTGGAGATACTGTTGCCAGTGGGAAGCCCTTTTTTCCTCAGTCTCATTACATTGGCTTAAGTAATTGCACTGGGAACTTGGTGCTTGATTCTTTCTTACTGATATTCACTGGCTTGCTATAAATGTGAACTGTAAAGTAGAGCAACTATAAATGGAGTCATAATAATAAGAGGTACCTGTTATTTTGGGCAATGCATTGACATTAGTAGTATAGCTAAAGTCAAATAGAAATCACAGGGCAGTTAATGAAACATAATTTTTTAATCATTCGAAATCCATGCCATTTATATCATTTAAGAAAAACATGCAGGCTTGGCGCCTGTAGCTCAAGAGGTTGGGGTGCCTGCCACATACACCGGAGCTGGAGGGTTTGAATCCAGCCCGGGCCCGCCAAACAATGACAACTACAACCAAAGAAATAGCCAGGCATTATGGCAGGCACCTGTAATCCTGGCTACTTGGGAGGCTGAGGCAAGAGACTCACTTAAATCTAAGAGTTGGAGGGTGCTGTGAGCTGTAATGCCATGGCATTCTACCTAGGGTGACAGCTTAAGACTCTGTCTCAAAAAAAAAAAAAAAAAGAAAGGAAGGAAGGAAGACATGCAAATAAGAAATATGTTTTCAGATATTGTCCTTGCTTGTTCTATAAAACTGATGTGGATTTCTGTTTTTATACAAAAACAGTTTTAGAAAATTCTTGTCATTCAAAAATTAATGTTTTCATATCCAACCTAAACCATATTTCTTAATTGTGGATGATCCTTGGGAAAATAAAGCATATGCACATTTTTTTGTCAACTTTCTAAGTTAGATACATTATATCTGTAGTAATAAAAATTTTGCAGAAGAAATCTTTGAGAGCATCATGGTTTGTATTTCCATAATATCTCATGTGTTAAAAAGTACCTTAACACTAATTTCTTCTTATTTTTTAGAGTTATCCCTATATGTTGCTAGTGAAGGAAAGATTAGAATTCAAATGAGGAGTCCTTAGTTCTGATTTAACCTCTGAAACTAACTGGTTTCATGATCTTGACGAAATCTTTTTAGCCAGGTAGGATTACACAGTTGAGAGAATAGACTCACTAACTCTAAATTCACACTACTTTTCTTATGATGATCCAGAGACTTTACTTATCCAAGACAATTTTTTTTCTAGGTGAGGAACCTGAAAATATAATCCATGTTTTCTGACCTTAGTTTTATCCTATTTTCACAACACACAGATAACACAAAGAATGAAGATCACAGATTACTACGTGATAAATTCCTTTATTAAAAAATAAAAGATCATAAGAGATGTATACACAGTAGTATTCTTGTAGAATTCTGCATAGGTTTGTATTAAACCATGGTTTGAGGACATCAAAAAAAGAAGTAATCACCAGCCTACAGTCCCTGAGAGCCAATTTTATCAAAGTCATTTAATGTTTTGGTAAGATTACGAAATAGAAATGACAAATTAGAAACAACTTTTTCTGTTCCATAATTTGATTTTAGGGAGGCATTTTTCAGTGTCTCATGATGTTTTTGTTGCACAGAAGAGGCTGCCTCCAACTTAAGGGAAGAGCATTTCTTTGGAGTATTGCTCACAGTTTATCAAACACGCAGAAATAATACTGCTCACAGGTCTGAGTTTAAGAAGCTTCTTGATTCAATTGTTGAAGTTTGTTCTTTCTCCTTTTTTGAAAAATGATTTTCAAGGTGAATGTCTTTATTTTCAAGTAAATGGTCTTCACGCCGTATTTGTAATATCATTAGATAATCATAATCATTTTCCTTCACATTTTTGCAGAGGGATGTTAAGGCCATATCCATAGCAACTGGTAAGTATTTTTTTTTTTAAGAATTAGAAATCTCTTACCGTGTTTCAAGGCAGTATGCAATCAGTCTCCAGCATCTACAGATATAACCATTTTCTCTCATTCCTTCTGATTAGTGTGTTTTATTTTTCCCAAATCCTTCTACTACAAGTACTTCTACTGCAAGTCAGTAATCAGGCTTGCAAAAATATGCACAATGACATTATAACTTGGTATAATTACCAAGGAAACAACCTGCTCCGCTCATAGCAATTAGTAATAGTCTCTCTTTGAGACACTGTGCAGGAAATTTTCTAGCACTGAGTAGCATTTCTGCTCGGTCTGACCGGCAAAGCCTTCTTTAGTCACATTCCAGAGAGTTCTCTATTTTGTTTTGTCCCTTTTCAACACATTTTCCTTAAATGGATTATATCCATACACTGAATATTAACCAAATTCGCAGATAATGCACAATCAAGAGGGGATAGCGAACATACTGAAGTTTAGAATCTGATTTTCTAAATCAAGTTTGTTTAATGCTGTTTGTGGCAGGGACCAGGTGTGTGGGCAGGACCGCTATGAGATTTTCTAGGTTCTGTCTGCAAACTCCCACTTTTGGAGGTTTTCTGCCAATAATCTCCGCATTTTGTTTCAAGGGAGAATTTATAAATGTATAGTGTTTGTCTGTTTTCCACATTCACAAGATCTTGATAGTCTGAAAATGTTGGCAGAAACCATGACCAAATTTAACAGAGAAGGATTTCAAATTCTGAATTAATATTTTAACAATTTCAGTTATGCAAACTATAGAAAGGACAAAAAAAACCCTTGTAAAACCAAAACTGGGTATTAAAGAACTAGGTTGCTTCATTAATATTCATAAATACCATTAATAGTCATTAATTATTCCATGAGCGAATGGAACAATAAAATAATAATAAAATTCAAATTGCTCCTGGGCTCCAATCTGAGAGGTAATTCTATTTCTCAAATGGGGGAAAGACGGGGCAGATGTCTAAGTAAGAGATCTGGCATTCATGAGTAAGGACTGTGTTTATGTTTGTGGTCCTGTCTGAGTGTTTCACGTAGAGTATTTCACACAAGCCTCATAGCATCCCCCGCTCCGGCCTTCCCAGTTCACATCGGCCACAGCAGCGCTGCTCCTTCCATTTTAATATGGCATTTTAAAGCATTATGGGTAGATTTGGGTTGGAGGGAAGGAACTATCACATACACCTGTCACAATTTCCTACGACTTTAACTGAACACATGAAAGGTAACTCACCACAACAGAAGCAGCTCTCTCCATCCTGCATGAGACTCTGGAGAGGGAGAATGGTGCCGGCCTTGAAGATAAAGCCAAATTCTTGATCAGTCACTGCTGTGTATTGGCTTCTATTGGCAATTTGAGAGGATTTATATTAACAATTTGAGTGTCCTTTAAAGGAAAGCTTCTTTGTAAATGTATGGCATATATTTATTATTTTATTAATAGCAAATTCAGCATTCACAACGTGATAATCTCCTTCTTGGAGAGCAGAGATTACATCCTCTCTCAAAACAAATTCTCTGTTCCAGATTTCCTGTACTCAAATAAACGAGTTCATCTCAGAGCTATTATGGTAATATAAAAAAAATAAGTTTTGAAAAATACTTTCTGGGTCTGTGTCAGTCAGCTCTGGCTTCTATAACAAAATCCCATAGACTGGCTGGCTTACATAATAGGAATGTATTTTTCACAGTTCTGAGGCAAAAGTCCCAAATTAAGGCAATGACCCACTGTACCCTTGAGAGTAGCCTTCTAAAAGAGCTTTGATTTTTCTTTCTATAATTCCACCATGGGGGGCTCCCCTCCCATGACCTCATTTAAACCTAATACTTTCGGAGATATTAGGGCTTCAACATATGAATTTGGAAGGGAGGCTACAAACATTTACTCCCTAACAACACCTATTCTGTAAAATTAATAACTTCCTGATTTTTTTCCAAATTAGAAGCACAATGTGCTAGATGACCTTTTAAAGCTTTTATTTTTTCTGATGTGAATTTCTGCACCCCTCCTCCTTTTTTTTCTCATGAGAACAGCAAGATTTTAGTTTATAAAAGATCATCCTCAGCCTTGTCATATTTTTTTTTAGAGAAAAATTGTGTTTTTTTAAACCTATGAGGACTTGTTTCCATGGACAGAAATATGTCAGCCAAGTCATAGTTTTTGAGTAAAGGCATCAGACTTTCTTTTCACCATTCTGATGCTCAGAGAATTCAGAATGGAAGATTCACAGTTAAAATGACATGAAATAGAACTGTGTCTCAGCTCACAGCTTTTTAGCAATTGTAAAGCATACAGAAAAACATATGCTTTGAATGCCAAAGAGAAAATTCAGTAAATAGGCCACCTATTCTCCAATTACCAGTAAGAGCTTTTATTACAGTACTATTTATACCAGAATTAATTCCACTCTTTTGTTTTTGTACCATGCTATCCAAATGGAGCATAAGCAATCTGCTAAACCATTGATTATCTGGAGGTTCACATCCCCTATTATTTATCTAGTTGGCTTTTTGGGGGCCACCAAACAGAAGTCCATGAGGACTTTAATGCTGAAAATGTCTGTGATCACCGTCTTTCAGCCCAAGGCCATTCTTTCTGTGCTTACTGGTTTCCATCTCTGCGATTGATTTTATTGGCTTTAAGAATTAAATAGATACAGAGCTATTTCTTGAGAAAAATCCTTGTACTGCCTGTAGACATTCATTTATAGTATCATTGATTAAGGATGAAGACCAAGGCTAGATCTTTGAATTTTTGGCTACAACTTCTTCTTTGCCACCCACATACAGAGAATTGCTTGCACGTTCTGTGTGCTTTTGTTCAAATCAGGAAAAAGGAACTTGCAGGTGAACAGATGAATTGCAAAACCCCTTTCCCCTGGGTTGGCCACCAACTTCACATTTGGGAAACTGGAGGACTGGCTGGCTTTCAAACCTCACTAATCCTCAACTTGCTAGACCTCTTCAAGGCAGAAACTCCAAAATCGTATGTGGCAACTTTGCCACCTGCCTGCTCCCTTCCACCAACAGTGCCACCTGCCTGCTCCCTTCCACCAACAGTGCTGAACAACTTTCTTTCCAGCTCTGACTGGTCTGGGAGTTCCTTCAAAGAACTAGCAGGCTTAATTGCAAAATGAAGAAAAATCTCTTAGGATATGTTTATTTTAGGGGAGTCCCCAGTATTACATTCTGGAGCCATACATAACACTGGACCCCAAGTGTTTACGAAGATTCCTAAACCATTTTTAGAAAGCTATTGAAGACAGCTATTGTTTATTAATGACGATTGTAAAAAAATACTCATGAAGAGATTTGTAGCTCTCAGAATCAAGAAATAACTCCCCCTCTTGAGGTGTTTATATGCTTTCTTTCAGTAGAAATAACTAATAGTCAGACTGAAATTCTGAGGGTAATTTCTTTTCTCTTTGCTTGGGAAGTTGTAAATTCCTACCTTTTGCCCTCTTTTGGTGTAGCTTTACTTACCTGGAGTTCCAGATCTGCGGATATATGTACCTGTGTCTATTTAATTCATATACACCTTTTTATCCCTCTTTCTATTTTATTCTGGCTTATGTGATATTTGATTTAATTATATCTGTGCTCTCTTTGCAAATTGCTCCAAGTTGTCCAAGTTGTAATTACTGATACAATCAAATGAACATTCACTATTGTGATAAAAAAAAAGTGGACTGAGTTTCAGGAGATCTGGGTTCAAATAATTGACCCCATCATTCCTTAGCTTTGTGACTTTTGAAAAGTCTATAGTAGTTCTGGGTATTCATTTTTTCACACAAAGTAAAGGGTTTGATTCTATATAATTATGGCATAATTCTTATGGGTTTGTTTTTTTTTTTTTTTGAGACTGAGTCTTACTCTATTGCCTGGGCTAGCGTGCCCTGGCATCAGCCTAACTCACAGCAACCTCAGACTCCTGCATTTTAGCGATCCTCTGCCTCAACAGCCTAAGAAGCTGGGACTACAGGTGTCCACCCCAACATCCAGGTTATTTTCTAATTTGCGTAGAACAAGATCTCGCTCTTCTCATGCTCGTCTTGAACTCTTGATATCAGTCACTATGCCCAGCCCTCTTTTGATTCCTAAATATGGTTGTGATATATTAATATATATTACTCTATTAAATACTTAGTATTATTAAAGAAATACACCTGATAATTAGGTTATTGACAATTTGAAAGCAATTAGAATCCCTTGAAATTTGCATGTTTTTCAAAGTTAGAATTTTTATACATAGATTCTTCTGAAGAATCATTTTGAAACTCATGCTACTTGTGAACTAATAATATTTACCATACATTTCAAATATGCCCTCACATTGTGCCCATTAGGTAAGAATTGACCAATCCCCACTCCTCCTCCCCTCTTCACTCTCCCTCCCTCCCTCCCCTCCCAACTTGAATTTAATTATGCTTTTTTTCTCATGTGGGTGTGTAGTTGCTCATCTACTGGTTTCATATTAGTATTAAGTACATTCTATACTTGCTTTTGCATTCTTGTGATACTTTACTAAGGAAAATGTTCTTTAACTCCATCCAGGTTAATACAGAAGATGTAGAGTCTCCATCTTTTGGTGTGACCAAAGAGTATTCCATGATGTACATACATATACAAGAGTTTATTAATCCATGCACAAAATGTGTAAAGGCACTGGGGGCTTCTCCACTTAAAGACTGAGAGACTATTGTAATAAAGAAGTGAATTCATCTCCATCTTCTCCCTAATTTGGGGCGGCTCCCCTAATGTGCATAGCCTGAGGGTGCTCAGCAGCCGCCCCCCCACCCCCCCACCCCCGGGGTAAAGGGCTCAACTACAACTTGAACTTTGTCAATTGAAAACAATGTAACCTAAACGTTTGTACCTGCATATTAACTTGAAATAAAAAATGGAAAGAAAAGAAGTAAATTAATGAGATGTAAGATAAATTCTTTCTTTATACAAACATTATATAGCTGTGGAAAGGGAAAGGAAATTTAGAAGGATTATAAAATAGGATCAATATTCAAATTTTACTTTTTGACATAGAAGATGTTGAAAGAAAATAGACACCTTGTCACTATGTAAATTCCACATGCAACTTTGAATATGATTTTTGAGACTTACTGTTTTAAGGAAATATTAACAATATCCTTCTGAGGAATAATTGGGTAATGATGTTTTTTTAAATCCACATCTAGGTCCTATTGACCAATAACTCTAAATGTCAGTATCTTCCAGTTGTTCCTCTATATTCAATATGGGAAGGAACTTTTTTGCTTGTTTCATAGGTGAATAAGGTCCAGGTTGTATGTACAATTATGAAATCGTAATAAAATATGTGGGCTTCATCTGAAACTCTGGCAATTTTTTGTTTTGGTTGTTTTGAATTCCAGCACCTTATTGCACAAATTAACCTAAAACATTTTAATGGTGTATGTTAGTAGTATACAGTCGAATGTTCTCAATATATGCAGTGGCATAATATATCCTAAGAGTTCCTGGGATCTAGCATTCTGATGATGTATTTATGTGGCTGTGTTTGATACTTGTGCTGAAATCCTAGCTGAGTTATTCAATTTCTTTATGTGTAATATGTTAGAAGTTAACTAGAAAAGAAAAAGAATTTAAAAATATATTAAGCAAGGCATATAAAATGGTAATTTGGTATAATTATACATATCATTGAGATGAGATGACATTGTAAGGCTCTGTACTCCTTATATTTCGTATGTGGAAACGAGCCCATTCAGATTAATCTGATTAGCCTTGCCAAAATGTGGAGAAATGTTTAATGAGTGTAGTTTTGAAAAGAGCTGGTTCTGCCATGTTTGATTAAATTTTTAATTCATTAAAATGTGGTCTGGAAAAATCCTAGATATTTGAGATGAATCCTGACTCTAATTCCTATCTCTACCATTTAACAGTTGTGAAGTCTCCAGCAACTCTCTCCTTTTACGTATAAAATTAAAACAAATAACCACTAATTAAAAGATTTCTGGGATGTAAGAAAGGAATGTTTCCTGTCAGCCTTGTTAATTCTAAAGTGCGTTATAAACTTTTGAAGTTATCTTCTCCAAACCCAATGCTGCTAAAATTATCCTATCATCGTTTTGCATAGTAGGCCTGTTGGAAGTACAATTAACTTTACATTTGTATCACACACGGCTTTCTTTCATACCATTTGGACATTTTAAATTTATTCCAAATAACTTTCTCTGAATTCTGACAGGTCTGATCTATCTTATTTTCACAAGCATCAAAGAATATTCTGTGTTAAACGCGTACACATGGAATGGTTGGGGCTATCGTTTGAATGGGAGCAAAACTCAGGGTGGCATTTAATGGCATTTAATGTCACAGTGTGAAGATGTGCGATTCTTAAGAGGTGATTAGACCTTGAGGTCTCGACCATCATGAAAGGATTAGTGCTGTTATTTCAGGAGTGGGTACTGATGAAAAGGATGAATTTAGCACCTACTTTCTCTCTCTGTTCAACCTACCGTCACTTTCTTTTACCTCTCGTCCTCCTGACTGTCTTCCTCTGTTATGATGGGGCAAGAAGAACTCACCAATATCCCTTGATCTTGAACTTCCCAGCCTACTGATCTGTCAGACAAATCTCTTCTCTTTAAAAATCACCCAGTCGGCTCGGCAACTGTGGCTCAACGGGCTAAGGCGCCAGCCACGTACACCTAAGTTGACGGGTTTGAATCCAGCCCAGGCCCGCCAAACAACAATGGCAGCAGCAACCAAAAAATGGCCGCATTGTGGCAGGCGCCTGTAGTTCCAGCTACTTGGGAGGTGGAGGCAAGAGACTCGCTTGAGCCCAGGAATTGGAGGTTGCTGTGAGCTGTGATGCCACAGCACTCTATCCAGAGTGACAGCTTGAGGCTCTGTCTCAAAATAAATAAATAAATAAATATAAAAAAAAAATCACCCAGTCTATGCTATTATATTCAAAATAGCATAAAACCAACTGAGATGTTTGACTAAGATGTGCCACTGTCTCTCTACCCCTTCCAGTGGGTGTTACCAGCCAATAACTTGACCACCACATGCTTTTGTATCATTTTGAGCTTTACACATATTACTTCAGTGGGTATTTTTTATACCAAAAGTCCAGAATCTGTTGACCTCACCCCTATTTACTGCAATGTCTTTTGCAGAGGTATGTTATTGGCTGATGGAAATAATTTTAATCACTGATTTCAGAATATGGTTATATCCATGTATTAAAAAATAAAATGAGACATTTAAGCACTAATTTATTGTTGATTTTATTTTATTATCTTTTATTTTGCAGTTTTGGCCTGGACCTGGCTTGAACCTGCCGGTATAGGGGGCCGGCGCCCTACTCCTTGAGCCACAGGCACCGCCCAATTTATTGCTTTTTTAAAAAGTGGTTAGTTTGAAAATAGTTTGTACACACTATAAAATTCAAAATTTTAAAGAGTGTGGACTTTAGAGTAAGATTTTTTGGTCTTGAGTCTCTGCCTCTCACTGCTTGAGTCCTGGGAAGCTATGACTGTGAACAGTTTCTAGATGAGTTTCCCGTACATATTTCAGAAACAATCCTGTATGAATTCAACCAGAAAAGCATTTTTACCTTAACTTGACCAGCGTCATGCTCTTCTTATGTTTCACTGTGGTTTTATGTATTACTCTTAAATTGATAAAATGTGATTTTCTTATATGTCTTGTGAAATTCTGTCAATTGCTTTTTTTTGCTCCTATGGCATATTTAACTCTTCCAAAGTTTCAAAGTAAACAGGTTTCCAGAAGTTCATGTCTATAAGATCAATTTGTGTTATGCTTTATTTTTAAAATATTTTTATTTTTCTTGAATTTTGTATTTAAATGTTTCAATTTGAAGTTTTTTAAATTTTTTTTTTACTTTTTACTTTGTTTATTTATTTATTTATTTATTTATTTATTTATTTATTTATTTATTTCTGAGACAGAGTCTCACTTTGTTACCCTCAGTAGAATGACGTGGCGTCACAGCTTACAGCAACCTCAAACTCTTGAGTTTAAGTGATCCTCTTGCCTCAGCCTCCCAAGTAGCTGGGACCACAGGTGCCCACCACAACACCTGGGTACTTTTTAGAGACCGGGTCTTGATGTAGCTCAGGCTGGTCTCGAACCTGTGAGCTCAGCCTCAGCCTCCCAGAGCACTAGGATTATAGGCGTGAGCCACCACGCCTGGCCTGTGTATTGCTGTCATGCTTCTTGTATCTTATACATTGGTATAGAGGAATAAATCCATTTTCTCAAGACCAGTGTCTCCCACATGCCATTTAAGCTTGTAGTGGCACACTCACATCTACCAAAGGACAGTTTTGTCCCTTCACTAGAAAACAGATGCCTAGTCTGTACCACTGATTACCAGCCTAGTTTCTTTTTTCTGAAGCACAATCTCTGCTTAGGGTCCCGACAGCCTGCCTGGCTCTCATAGGACTTCTTCCCTGAAGGACTGGACCTTTAGTTCAACTTCCTGCCACTGTGTTCATCTCCTATCTGACCTTTCAGTAAGAATGTTTGTATGAAATAGGCAGTACACAGAGGCTGGAAGAGTGTCATCGTTAATACAACTGATTGCCTTCTAAGGACCACTCCTGGCTCTTTGGGCCACACCCCAACTTATCTAGGTCAACTCCATTTTCACCCACCCCACTCAGGCCCACCATGCCTGTTGTAGCAGGCTGCAACTACACAGTGCATTTCAAATATTTGGCAAAAGTTTCAATTCATGAATAGAACATACTGAGACCCTATAGTATTTCAGTGGTTGTTAATGCGTCCTCAGCCTACTGAACAGGTTATGACATGCTTTCTGTTGTGATGGAATTGCTTCTCTAGATATCACAGATCACTTGAGAGGTCTGGAGAGCTCGGAGAAACTTAAGCAGATGGAACCTGACTATGTGCAATGAGGACAGAGATTGCAAAAGCAAATAGGACCCCAGTAAGCTGGCTTTGAAAATTACAGGACTCCAGGTAACCCCAGGGAGATTCTGGACCAGTGGGGCTGGGATTGAACCTGAACAGCTTGAACTATTAAAAACTCTTTAGGCAGCACGGTTGTGTACCTGGTGGGGAAACACAGTGCATGGGGCGAGTAAGTGAGGATCCTCCTGTCACTGGTTATGATCAGGGTGATGAGATATTTCTGGCAAATAATCTCTTTTCTGAAAGAAACCAAAATAAAGTTGTCAGGGGAAAAAAAATGACTTTGTTAGTGCTTTATATAAAAAAGAAAAAATAATAGCAACTCTTCTTCCTCAATCTCATCACCTTCTCTACCACCTAATCAAGAGAACCACTTCTAAGGAGAAAATACTGTTTAATATTTGTTAATTTATTTTCTGTGTTGTATATCACGGCACATATGATAAAGTGAACAGGTAACGCAAAGGTGAGAATTACGCATTCTTCAGTATTGATAGCTTTATATACCACAACCACACATGTTGGATTTTTCTTATAAAGTGATTTGGATTCTTTTTTGTGTGTGAGGAACAGGATTTGGACATTAATTGCCTGGTACACTTTTCATAACCATCTGTATGGAAATGTTGAGAAAGGAACTTAGCTAATTTTAGAAAAAATGTGAAGTATTTTTGGAATGCTGTCATCATGGAGTTTCGACAAACAGAAAAACACAATAGAATCACCATCCATCTCACGTCTTAAAAATAGGTCCTGTTTGGGATTTCTTGGCTTGTGAATTTTCTATTTGTTACTTTAAGTCACGTTCCACTCGTCACTCCTATCCTGTTTTTAGGGATCGTTTATTCTCTTTTCTGTTTATAAATGTTTATAAACATTTTTGGAGATGTGCTAAGTTTTTCTCTTGTATACTCATAAAATACCTTCTATGAATTGTTCACTGTATCCTCCATAAGCTCATACACTTACGACACTTTATTTGTTTTAAATGTGCTCTTTTATAAAGTTGCAGAGTGGTCAGGGAAGATTCATAAAAGAGGTGGATTTAAAGCTGGGCTTGAAATATGGATGAGAATTTGCCAGAGAGAAAGTAAAAAATAATAAATGCCAGGCAAGTGTTTGGAAATGAGTTGTACCCGACTGGGCACAACTGGGCAAAGGGTTAAAATGTGCAGGATTATTACAGACAAAATGAGTTAAGAAACAGAAAGTCTGGTTAAAGAAATAGAAAAGAGTGGGGATTATTAGATCATCAAAGCTTAAAATACCAGGGATAAGATTCATTAAGCTTGAAGCCTGAGGATGTGACTGAGGTGTGATTTCTGTATTATTATCTCTTTGCTCTGTGTCTTCAGAATTTGTTTCATTCCTAGCAAATTATGTCTTTCACTGCCAAGGTACGCTATGACAGCATTTTTAAAGTAAATTCCATAGACGAGAAAAAAACTCTTTCTAGGCGCTCCTAGGAAATAGCTTTGCTGGTTATCCTGACCAATTAGTGTGGATAAAGGGGATGACATGTATTACATCATCTCTGCCACTCAGTTACATTCCTAGAGGCGGCATTGTATCACATCCCTCTAAACTGCTGAAAATAGGAATGAAGTGAATTTATCAAGGGAAAATTAAGGCACTGTGGGTAGAAAAAGGGGAGATAAATGGTGAAGAGCAGTCGCCCAATATCCTACATGGGTAGATTTGTTGGCCCAGATGTGTAATGTAGGAACTGAACTTACAGTTTGTTTTCAATGGAAATGTGGCCTGATACAAAGAGTAATAGAAAGAGGATAACATGCAAATAGTCAGTATAATGCTGGATAGTTTGGCAAAGGTGCCTGACTACCTTACACCGATAAGAGTAAAGGTGCATGAGTACTTTTTTATAAATTCACAACATAATACCACAGTCAAGATGAAGAAATGAATAAATTATAAACATGAAGCAATATGCATAAATCTTAATAAATTGCTAGATGGAATACCAAATATTATAAACGTGATACTTTTTGTAAACTTGAAAACTAAGACTTAAAAATATATAGTTTTTCAAAAAGAATAGGAAAGCAATCAAATGATACAAAAAGGGATGAAACATAAAATAAATAAGAATAGGTTATATAGATAACAATGTTATATTATGTAGGAAAAATAAAACAACGTAAGATGATAGCGAAAGCAGGCTAGAAATATTGGGGATTTATTTTATATATATATGTCATGATCATTGAATTCTTCTCTTATCAGGTAGCATTTAAGCAGAGAATGGAAGGGAGTTAAGGATGGAGCCACGTGGGTGATAAGGGAAGATGTCTGCTGTGGGCAGAAGAAGTAAAAATGGAAACACAACAGTAAATGCAGGGAGGGTGTGCGTGGTGTGTTCCAGGAACTTGCGTGAAGCCAGCATGTCTAGAGTGCAGGAATGATCGGATGATCTGAAGTCAGAACATAAGGGAAGGTCTAGATCAAGTAGGGCTGTGAAAGTCATTGTAAGAATAGGGCTGTTGACCTCAGAGATACTGGAATCCACTAGAGGGTTTTGAGCGAGGGAGCAATATATTTTTGAAGATTACTGTGGATGCTTTGTGAAGATCAGAATAGAAGGGTGAAGCTTGAAATCAAGGAGGTCAGAGATCAGTTAGAAAGCTTTAACTTGTCCAAGAGAGGCGTGATGGGACCTTGGGAGAGGATAATTTGCTTAGCTATTACTTTGGAAAAAGTTTTCCTAAAACTGGGCTGCTTTTAACAATACCTATTTTGTTATGTATCATGTGTTTAAGGGTCAAGAACACAGGCAGCGCCCTCAGCTGGACAATTCTGCTTCATGAGGCACTAACAAGCATAATTTGGAGCCATTTAGTTGGTGGCTTGTCTAGAAGATCCAAAACAGCTTCACACACTTGCTGGTGTCTAGAAAGGGACCTATGAAAGGTTGGGCTCTATCCTTTCATGTAGTATTAGGGCCTCACCACAAGCAAGGTCATTCCATCTTGATATCCAGACTGTTTGCCCAGCAGTTTGAGATTCTGGGGGCAGACATCCCCAAAGACCAGAGGTGGCAGCTGTCACATCTCTTGTCTCGTATTCTATTGGTTAGAGCAGTCACAGCCTCACACAAATTTTAGGACAGTGAATATAGACCTCATCCCTTCATGAGAGAACTCTCAAAGGATTTGCGACCACGTATTACCTACATAGTGCAAGAGGTGCAGGTGATCAGAAGTGTTTGAATTCTAAATGTCACATCCACTCATAAATATATATAATTACTATGTACTCAGAATAATTAAATGTTTAAAACACAAGCAAAAACTCTAGATAAATTTTAAATGAATAGCTTATAAATTAGTCCAGTGGGCTAGAGGTGGTGTTTGAAAGAGAAAGTATCAGTGATGGCCTAATTTTTTTTTTTTCTATTTATACAACTGGAGAGACAGGTTGCCATTTAATGGGACAGGGAAAATTGTGGGAAGGAAAATCAGCAGTTCCATTTTATACATATCTAGTTTGAGTTACCTGTAACATTACCCATTTAGACACGTAAGTAGGCTTTCATACATGAGTTGGGAGCTCAGTAGAGAGGTTTGAGCAGAGAGCTGATCGTTTATAGGTGGTGTTTAGATTAATGGGACTGAGTTTCATTTAGTGAGAAGAGTCAGTGGATAAGAGGGGAGATCTAATCACTGAGCTTAAGTGAAGTTCACATGTGAGTGATTGTAGAAACCAGGAAGAGCCAGCAAAGCAATCGAAGTGTAGGTCATGAAGTAGAAGAACCAAGGGAAAATGATGCTACGGAAGCCTCGTGAAAATATTTAGAGGCGCAGCAAACAGCCAAATTGGTTACACAGTGCCAATTGCATGAGGCCTGAAAATTGGATATCATGGTGCAACCTGGAATCCGCGAGTGAATTTTGGGAGCTATTTTGTTTGAGTCATGGAAAAGAAATATCCGGATGGAAGTAACCTCAAGACATAACATAAGGAGAGAAAAACAGGAAAACTAATATGGGTATGGTGCATAATACATTTTCTATTATGCATCATGTCTACCCAAATGAAACGTGGCTATTCCTGTTCTGCTCCTTATTTCTGAGCAGAGACAAATAGAAGGCCATGGGCATTAGCGTCAGCTTAAGGAAATTGTTAAAGCTAATGTCTGTGACTGTAAGTTTGTGATTTAAAGAATGCTGATTAGAATTAGTTCTTGCGGCTATCACGTATGTTTCTGTTTGTCTCGCACTCACATTGATAAATATTTTGATGGTTTCATCACTTTGAATTCAGATACTTGTTTTGACATGTTTTCTAACTCATGTCAAAATGGCAGGAGAAGTAAATTTCGATTTTAAATATAGAGAAGCAAAAATTAAACTTGGAAGCCTTTGGACTTACACTTCTCGGCTGGCCCTAATTCACACCGTTATCTGTGGTCTTGTAATGTCGTATTTCACACCTTGACTCTGTCCGAAGGCATTTGCATTAGAACTGCAGATTTTATTGTGCCAAAGCTGCAACCTTCCCTTGAACTAATTTAGTAAAACTTTAGAAGGAGTACAATGAGCTGAGAGCGTTAAACCAGGAGTTAGGGTAACCCAGGTCCAGATTTGGCTGTGCTCCTCAACTGGGTGATAAGATTATAGTGATGATAATGGTAGTAATATTAACCTCCACAGCCAGATAACAGAAGAGAGGCTTTTCCAGCTGTATCTACTATCTCAAGACATCCTTTCTATAAACTGAGGTAAGAATGATTATCTTTGTCATTTTACAGATGAGGAGTTGAGGCTTAATAAGGTTAAATAATTGTCCAGCGTCCCACAGCTAACCTGCTCAGTGTCAACATGGGAAGTTAAGATGCCAACTCTCTCCCCTTCCCGAATTTAATTTCAATTTAGTGAAGTAAGGGGTAATAACATTTTACCTACTTTTGTCTTATTTTGAAAAACAACCAGAATTATACATAAACATGCTCTTTAAACTATGAAACACTATATAATTTCTACAGTGAAGTTGTTTAAGCCTCTGGTTATTGATTTTTAACACTTTGTTCTATTCTCAAAGTTTCCTGCTTTTTCATTTTTTGAATTTCAATGAAATAGAGGAACACAAAAAGTGACTTGCCTTTCAGTCTTTCATAATGCAAGCTGAGAGATTGATGTATCTCCTTTTCCATAATAACAAGTCACATATTAATAATTCGTAAGGGTAAATTTTATAGAAGTTTTTTAATAGCCTTGAATTCCCTTGGTTTTGAAGTGATTGTTCTCCATTCAATTATATATAATTTTCTTAAAGCTAAAATCAGAAAACATGTAAGAAGAATACATACAGGATTCAAGAGAAAATGTGTTACTTGATTTCAAAACATGTTTAAGTTCATATTAAACTTAGAGGCAAATAATGTCAGGAAAGTAACCTAAGTACCATTTTTTGAAATAAAACTTTAGTTTCTCTCTCTTTTATGTGTTAAGTTAGGCAGGACAATTTTCATTTCGTCCACCTTTGTTCTGATGTTATTTCAATCAGAGAAACATAAATCGCAGGAATCTAGGCTTATTTACTCCCCATTTCTCCCACTTCATGAATTCTGTGAAACGGACACATTCAGATATCAAAAGATTTGCTGAAACCACACTGCAGAGCATGTGGTTCATTTCTCGACTTTATCAAAAATTGCAAACATACACTTAATTACAAGCTTGTTCAGTATTAGTCTGAAACATTTAGAGAGGACTATTTGGATTTTAAAGACAATTGTGTAGTAACCATGACACAGATTTTGATTTAGGCAATCTTTAATCAGGCGTCCTCAAACTTTTTAAACAGGGGGCCAGTTCACTGTCCCTCAGACCGTAGGAGGGCTGGACTATAGTTAAAAAACAAAAACTATGAACAAATTCCTATGCACACTGCACATATCTTATTTTGAAGTAAAAAACAAAACGGGAACAAATACAATTCACACTGCTGCATGTGGTCCGTGGGCCGTAGTTTGAGGACCCCTGCTTTAAATGGTCAAACTTCAGAATTGAGTCTTCCCTGAAGTCCCCCAGAGCTGTTAGGGTGCTGGTTTTCTCTAGAGCAGAATTTAGCAGACCATCCTTCCCACTGCTGTGTTTAGGAGATGGTGCTACTGGCGCCGCTGAACACGTTTTCTCCCCTAAGCAAATGTCTATATTTACATTAAATTAGGAGAATGGACGGAGGAAATGGATTTGAAAGAAGATTTTTGTTTTGTTTTGTACTTTTCCAATACTAACCTTGTAGCCTTTTAAATCACAACAGGTAGGTAAGCCAGAAGACCAGCCTTTTCCTGCTACTGAACACCCAACAACCTATCTTCCCCTGAGGACTCTGGTAGGAATGCTTCTCACTGGGGTCCGGTAGTTTTCAGATAAATGAGAACTGTCGTAGGTAACATTTTTCACTGAATACAAAAATACTGTAGGCTCATTTGGCTCATCAACTAAAGTGTAAAGGAGAAAGTAGGATACAAGGTATAATCCCAGGGCAAGAATTATCCGTTCAAATAGAAATACTTGAATTTCCAAAGCAACAGTTTTCTTAATGAGCTCAATTTTAAATCTGAGGTTTCTGTGTGGTGGTGAGAGACATTATTAGTTTTACGGGATTTTCATATTTTTAAATTCTACTCAATTCTTTCACAAAGGTTCTACATGTATCATTTCAAATCAAATCACTTTGATATTTATAATTATTTTGAATTTGGTTATACGTATTAAATAACAAAGAATCCAGTACTATCAGTAGAAGAATGTAAAAACCACTTCATGCGAGAGACATTTATTGAGCACCTGTAATATGCCAGGACTTTGGAAGATGCTATGAATATGAGATGTTTGACTCCTATTTTCTAAGAAACCAGTAAGGTTGTAGAATTAGGAATGTGGTTAGAATATATTGTAACTGTGTAGGTAATAGATTTGCTCTCTAATTATTTATAAAGAGCAGCAGCACAATTATGTGTCCTACTTGCTCCTTTGTATTTGCACAATAAGCAAGATCAAATTAGTCCATAAAACATCTGTATCTGTGAAGACAGGGTATATTTTCTCAATAAATAATGCTACATCAGTTAGATATACAGACTACAATTAATAAATAAATATTTAACCTTAATTTATATCATTACATACAATGAATATTAGGAGGATGATAGTTCTAAAAATGAAAGGTAAACCACTGAATTAAAAAACTACAACATCTTCACGATTTTTTAGTAGGAAAATACAGGCACATAAAGGCACATACAGGGAAAGATATTTGTAATATGTATATTTTAGAAAGTCCTTTTTCACAGAATATAATAATTACAAGTCAATAAAGGTAATAATGAAGATATCCTCATACAAAAAAATGCACAAAAGATACAAATGGCCACATCACTAAGAGTGTAACCAAATCGCCAGTAAATATATAAAATGCTATTTAATTTCATCAGTCAAAGAGAAATACAAATTAAAATTATTTCAGGATATTTTTACACACTCAGTAGAATAATTAAAATGAAAAAGTGATATGGGATTTTGGGGAATATTTGGAGCAATTAGGACTTTCATGCACTGTTGGTAGAAATGCAGATTGATGCAACTAATTTGAAAACTGCTTTCAAGTGTGCTAAAGTTGAAAATAATTAATCAACATAAAAAGAGCCAACAATCTCTTATATCACTGGGCAAAAGAGATGAATAGAACATTCTCTAAAGAAGACAGACAAATGACTAACAAACATATGAAAAAATGCTCATTGTCCCTAATTATTAGAGAAATGCAAATCAAAACCACCCCGAGATACCATCTAACCCCAGTGAGTACGGCCCACATCACAAAATCTCAAAACTGCAGATGCTGGCGCGGATGTGGAGAGAAGGGAACACTTTTACACTGCTGGTGGGATTGTAAACTAAACAACCATTTTGGAAGGAGGTATAGAGAACCATCAAATGATTCAAACTAGAATCCTATTTGATCTTGCAATCCCATTACTGGGCATCTACCCAGAAGAAAAAAAATCCTTTTACCTTAGGACACTTTCACTTAACTGTTTATTGCAGCTCAATTTACAATCTCCAAAATGTGGAAAGAGCCTAAGTGCCCACTAACCCAGGAATGGATTTACAAGCTGAGGAATATGTATACCATGCAGCCATTAAAAAAGATGGAGACTTTACATCCTTTGTATTAACCTGGGTGGAAGTGGAACACGTTATTCTTATGTACTCATTTCTGATACGAGGACAATTAATGATCTAGTACACAGTGGGAGGTGGGGGATAATGAGACAAGGGGAGAGCAGAGAGAGGGAAGGAGATGGGGGTTCAAAGCGTGCGACACACCTTTTGAGGGCAGGACACAAGTATAAGAGGGACTTTACCTAACAAATGCAATCAATTTAACTTGGTTCTTTGTATCCTCAATGAATCTTCAACAATGAAATCCCCCCCAAAATGAAAATGATGTGGACATTAAAACACAGTAATTTCACTTCTAGGTGTTCACCAAAGGTACTTATTCTTATACAATACTCCTCCTTATTCACAGTTTTGCTTTCTGCATTTTCAGTTACCTGTGCTCAGTGCTTGTCCAAAAATAGGTAAATAAGTGAGTGCAGTATTATGATATATGTGTATGCATATATATATCTACAGTATATATATATGATAATCTATGTATATGTGTGTATGTGTGTGGATCTGTATGCACAGAAAGAGAGAGATGGCTACCACATTCATATAAATTGTATTGTAATATATTGTTATAATTATTTAGTTTTATTGTT
Organism: Arctocebus calabarensis; assembly: GCA_963573935.1. Lineage (NCBI taxonomy): Eukaryota > Metazoa > Chordata > Mammalia > Primates > Lorisidae > Arctocebus > Arctocebus calabarensis. The sequence goes on from CAUYON010016801.1 coordinate 33,436, forward strand.
AATCTCCAATTTATAAGTTACACTTTATCACTTTAGTTAGAATGGCCATTATCAAAAAATTAAAATATATGTGAAACAAATGTTGGTGAAGCTGTGCAGAAAAGGGTGCCCTTATGCATTGTTGATAAAAAATGTCAATTACTATAGCCATTATGGAAAATGACATAGAAGTTCCTCAAAAATTAAAAAATAGAACTATGATATAGTCCAGTAAATATCCAGAGAAATGAAATATAAGTGTGTTGAACTGTGTGCACTCTTATATTTATTGTAGCACAGCCAAGAGACTGAATCGGCACCCTGTGTCCATCCATGGATGCATGAGTAGAAACCTGTGGTATATAGACACAGCAGAATACTTCTCAGCCCTGAAAAAGTATGAGATCCTGTCATTGGGGACAATGTGGATGACCCTGTGAGGCTCTATGCTAAGTGGAATAACCCGGATCTAGAAAGACAAATACCACATGATCACACTCATATGTAGATTGTAAAACATTGTTTCCTTAAAAGCATAGTGTTTACCAGAGTTTGGAGAAGGTAAGGGAAGGAAGGAATAGAAAGAGATTTTCCAGTGTGTACAGAGACATGGTGAGGTAGCAGTAGCAAGCTGCGATGTCCTATTGTATAATAGGGTGACTAGAGTTAATAATGAATATTTCAAAATAGCTAGAAGTTTACATTATAAAGAAATGAGAAATGTTTAAGGAGGTGGATATCCTTATTTTTTACGCTATCCTTATTTGATCCTTATACATGATTCAAAACATCAGGTTGTTCCCTATAAATATGTACAATTATTATGTGTCAATCATAAATGCAAAGAAACAAAAACTAGAAATAACCCACTGGTTCATTGATAATAGATTGGATAAAGTATGATATATCATGTGTTTGGAATACTATGTAGCATGTAATAAACTGTATGCAATACTATGGATGAAATTTATGGAGAGATTCATAATGTTTTATCCACTATTTTGAGCAAAACAAGCCAGACACAAATTATTTCATTTATATAAAATTTCATCCAGATGCGGTGGCTTACATGTGTAATCCTAGCACTCTGAGAAGCCAAGATGGGTGAAATGCGTGAGTTTAGGAATTTGAAACTAGCTTAAACAAGAGTGAAACCCCGTTTCTACTAAAAATAGAAAAATTAGCCAGGCATTGTGGCAGGCGCCTGTAGTCCCAGCTACTAAGGAGGCTGAGACAAGAGGATCATTTGAGCCCAGGTGTTTGAGGTTGCCGTGAGCTGTGGCGACATGGCACTCTACCCAGAGACACAGAGACTCTGTCTCAAAGTAAAAAATAAATAAACATGTTAAATGAATGTATGGAATTAGAAATAAGAATCCTGGTTATTTTTCTGGAGAGATAGTAACTGAGAGAGGGTTTAGGGGAGCTGATGGAGTGGTTCATAATCTATTTCTTGAACTGCCCCCTAGTTTTCATGGGTGTGTACTTTGTATGGTTTCTGTGTGTAAGGTATACCACAATAAAATGTGTCAATAGAGGTTAGAAAATGAATAAAGGGAAAATATTTGCAAATTGACATCTTCAAGAGAAAAGGCTCAACAATTTTTTTTTTGAGACAGAGTCTCATTTTGTCGCCCTTGGTAGAGTGCTATGGCATGACACAGCTCACAGCAACCTCTGACTCCTGGGCTTAGGCAATTCTCTTGCCTCAGCCTCCTGAGTAGCTGGGACTACAGGCACCCGCCACAATGCCTGGCTATTTTTTTGTTGCAGCTTGGTCGGGGCCAGGTTTGAACCTGCCACTCTAGGTATATCGGGCCAGCGCCCTACTCACTGAGCCAGAGGTGCCACCCAAGGCTCAACATTTTTATAAAAAAACTTTCCGCCATTAAGCAAAAATCCCCTCCTCCACTTTGCCCTTTTTCAGGTATTATCCTAACTTGAGCTGAAATTCTTTAATAATGCTAATATTCCATTCTTAAATTTTGCCTAGAAAAATCAGAAATTATTTTTAATTTAAAAAGCAGTGACCAGCCAAAATACATCTTTAAAATCTTTGTCCTTAACTTTCTTTGGGGAATTTGAACTTGGGTAACCCTACCACTTCTTCAGGGTATCTGGAATAATTTTGTCTAGTGAACTCTCAGAATTAGTAGCTTTAAGGTGCTCACTGCTCTTTCCTCCAGGGAATTCCTTTATTATTTTTTCTCATTTTTCATTATCTTATTTATTATATATTCTTTTTTGTTCTGTCATCATTTTAATCATTTATATCTTGAAAGTCAAATGCTTTCTTGGGAATTTTGTTTGAAATGTGAAAAATAGAAGTGATATGTTTATATGATTTGATTTTGGATTTTGCAAACTTAAAAATATGTACTCTTCTGTTTTCATTTAGGAAGTGGGAGAGAAGAAACATGATTGAATTGTATCTGCAATATAATCCTTCACTTGCCCGCTCTTTAAGGGATATTCACTCTTACGAGTTTATTCTTTTTTTTTTTTTTTTTTACGAGTTTATTCTTAAATGGAGTTGGATCCATTTTGTAGCTTATTAGGTTTTGTGAGAAGGAAAAAATGCTTTGCAGTATGAACCTCCGTCTGCAAGTCTCTGCAAATTTAACCAAGCTGAGGAAAGCCTCATAGGAATGGTGATAGCATTAGTGTGTTCCCCATATTTTAGCAAACTGCCTCCTTTTCCCCTTTCCTACCTCATCATTCTTGGAGAGTTTGTCTGCTTTCTCTTCTTTGTACATGATCCTTTATAATCCCTTTCTCTCTCATTTCCATAAAAGTAAAACATGTTCCTTTTGCTTTGCTCCAGGTTTCCTGGAAGGGGCTTGCTTTCAGATATACCTTTTGCTTGCAAAGGCAATGGTGGTTGAGATTAGGATAAATGTGTAGGTTATGATTTTCTTTCAAATCACTAATGTACAAATTGTTATTACCGAGCACCATGAGGTTAAGTGGGTATCCCTTACATAATACTACTTAAAATGCTGGAAGAGAAGGCTTAGTCACTCTTAGACTTGCATAGAGTAGTTTGACCCATGTAATTTTTCCCTCCAGGCCAGGTGCAGTGGCTCACACCTCAGGGAGGCCAATGCAGATGGATTGTCTGAGCTCAGAAGTTTGGGACCAGCTTGAGCAAGAGCGAGACCTTCTCAGATGGGGCCTGTGGCTCAGTGGGTAGGGCACCGGCCCCATATACCAAGGGTGGTGGGTTTGAACCCAGGCCTAGTTAAACTGCAACAAAAAAGTAGGCAGGCATTTTGGCGGGTGCCTGTGGTTCCAGCTACCTGGGAGACTGAGACAAGAGAATTGCCTAAGCCCAAGAGTTGGAGGTTGCTGTGAGCTGTGATGCCACAGCACTCTACCGAGGGTGATAAAGTGAGAATCTGTCTCTAAGAAAAGAAAAGTGAGACCTTCTCTACCGAATATAGAAAAACTATCTGGGTGTTGTGGCAGGTGACAATAGTACCAGCTATGTGGGAGGCTGAGACTAGAGGATTGCTTGAGCCCAGGAATTTGAGGTTGATATGAGCTATGATGCCATGACACTCTACCCAGAGCCACTGAATGCACTTTGTCTCAAAAAAAAATTTTTTTTTTAATTTCAAGCAGGGAAGATGACCAGGTAATTTGTTTGTTTGTTTTTAACTTCAAGCAGGGAAGATGACCAGGTAATTTGTTTGTTTGTTTGTTTGAGGCAGAGTTTCACTATGCTGCCTTCTGTAGAGTGCTATGGTGTCACAGCTTACAGCAAATTCAAACTCTTAGGCTTAAGTGATTCTCTTGCCTCAGCCTCTCAAGTAGCTGAGGGGCAGGTGCCCACCACAATGCCCAGCTATTTTTTGGTTGCAGTCGTCATTGTTGTTTAGCAGGCCCAGGCTGGCTCGCACTTGTCAACCTCGGTGTATGTGGCTGGCACCCTACTTACTGAGCTATGGGCACCAGGCCAAGGTGATATTTTTATCTAATAAATGATTACCCACTTTTCATTTACTTATTTAGAAGTAAAAAACAGAAATGATGGTCTTAAACGCTCCACTGTAGTCAATGTATAAATGATGATCAAAATGTGTAAGGGAAGATAGAACATATTAATGTTCATTTACAATATTCCTTTTTGTATGTTAACTGCATCCAGGGTAATATGCTCTTCACCTAACCTTAGAAGTATGGAAAGGAAAATCCACTACTCATGTTGCATTTATTTTACAAGCACTTGCACAAAACTCTGTGATGGAGAATTTTATGTGTCAGTTTGACTGGGCTGCAGTGTGGCCAAATATCTGTGCTTGTGCCTGTGAGGGTGTTCCTGGATGAGTTTGAGTACCGAACAAAGCAGATTGCCAGGGCAAATGTGGGTGGCCCTCCTCCAGTCCAAGTTCTGAATGGAACCAAAAGGTTGACCTTACGTGAATCAAAGAGAATTCCAGCCCAACTGCCCAGGTTGAGTCTTTGGCCTTTTCCTGCCTTCAGACTGGAATGGAAATATCAGCTCTTCTCAGATTTTAAATTTGTTGGCTTTCTGACTAGAACTTACACCATCAGCCCTGTAAGCCTGGCTTACAGGCCTTAGACTCTGGCTGGAACTATATCATCAGCTCTCCTGGGTCTCCAACCTGCCAACTGCAGAAACTGGGACTTCTTTGCCTCTATAATTGTGTGCATGAATTTATTATAATAAATCGCTTTTACACACACACACACATACACACACACACCCTTTGGTTAACCTAATCCAAAGTCCATTTTTAAAAGATTTTGTTTTCCTACACTGATTCTCTTTTTTTCTTTTAAGCTTTGGTGAATTCCACAAAATTATTCAAAAATGTGTGAAATATCACTTATTCTTGTGAGCTCATATGAACATGATTCACATATAAATATATGTAGTAAAATATGTACTACATATTTATGTAGTACAATACACACCCAAGGTTATGCCTTGAAAACATAACAAAGAAATTTCAAACGGCAAGGCTTTGTATTTTATCTCCAATGTTCATGTTTAAAGCCTTGCAGTGTTTGTATAGAGAAGTCACAAGCATGTGAAAGCCCAGCTAGCAAATGCCGTAAACTTTGAAAACATGGAGAAACTAGAGAGTGTTTTATTGAGATCTAGAGAATGACATTGGCCCACCCATCATCCCCACAGAGAGCAACTTGTCACACTAGTTTGGTTCTGAGGAAATAAAATAGGATCAAAGAAATGATACCAATGTTTTCCTGATGATAACTTGTGGTTGGGTGGGTTTCCTCTTGTTTGTAACATGGACACCGTCCTGGCATTTGGGGGAAACGTCATTTCATGAACTGAACACTGTTTCCTGGAACTAGGGCAGATCTTTTTGCACAAGTCAACGCAGCAGGAAAGCATACACAAATGTTCCCTTTGGTTGGGTAATACTGGAAGTGCCTTCTGCCTCTGTTAACACTGAGCTTCTCCAGAGAGAGAAAGACAGGAAAGAGGGTGCAGGGAGGTGGGGGGTGAGGGTGGGAGGCTGAGAGGTGGAGGGATGGTGAGTGGGGGGGTGTGGGTGGAGATGAGGGCAAATCTCATTTACTGGGCAATGACTGTGCGGCAGGCACAATACAAGGAGATTTGTTTCTATTATCTCATTTAATTTCCCCAGCAATCAGAGATGCAGCAGCTCCTGTAATGTTAATTTTTATGGATTTGGAAACCTATGAGGTTACATATGTAAATAAGTTCACATTGTTAAAAAGTGGCTGGGATCTAAACCTAGTGCTTTTGGAATCCAAAGATCAGACTTGTAAGTGGTATGCTAACGTACAAAAGGAAATATAATAAAAGTAAGGGGAAAGTGAGGATAACAAAAAGATAACTGATTAAAAAAATTTTATTTTAGAGGACATACCTTCTTAATACCAAATATTATGAAATATTTGGAATAAAGAAAATATGATAGAAAAAGTCAGTTATAAACCTGAAATCAAAGGAATCTATTTAATGTTTACCTCAGTTATTGTACTGTGTATAAATTTACATGACTGTAGTCATATTATTATGTGTAATCTTTCTATCATATTTCTTCACCAAACATTAAACCTTAAGAATTCTCTGAGTTACTATAATTCATCATAAACAATTTAGTATTATATAATTATACATTGAATATAGATGGTTTTGATGAACTTAAAATTTTTCAACTTTTTGATTGGTTTATAAGGGTATTAAATGCATTTTTGACTCATGATGTTTATAACTTAAAATGGGTTAGGAGGGGTCGGACAAAACCCTATTGTAAGTTAAGGAGCCATCTGTAAATAAGCAATAATTTAATTAGCCACATTTCTATTTGAGGACATTTTATTTTTCATTGTGATACATAATACAAGCATGAATGTCAGTATCCATAGAGGTTATTTAGGGTTAATTAATTAATTTAGGGTTAATCTCCTCTGACGTCTGGATATACATTTTATATAAAAGTTTTAAAGTAATTTTTTTGTAACAAAATTTTTTTTAAATTTTAGAAATGGTGTATTATCATGCCCTCTTGTATAGCCTCACTATAAATGGAAATAAATGTTAAAAACCATTAAATTCTAGACCTTTTTACCCTTAACTTTGTAATTTTCCTTGAGGTAAATTGTATATCATCAGCTTTTTTTTTGAGACAGAGCTGCAAGCCGTGACCCTGGATAGAGTGCTGTGGCATCACAGCTCACAGCAATGAGCCCTCCAATTCCTGGGCTCAAGCGAGTCTCCTGCCTCTGCCTCCCAAGTAGCTGGGACTACAGGCGCCTGCCATAATGCCCGGCCATTTTTTGGTTGCAGCCGTCATTGTTGTTTGGCTGGGCTGGGTGGGCTGGATTCGAACCCGCCAGCTCAGGTGTACGTGGCTGTCACCTTAGCCCGTTGAGCCACAGGCGCCGAGCCTTATCAGCTATTAAGATAAAGCACCTCAGTAATATTTTTCATATGTCTCATAGGATCTTAGAATATTGATACAGTTGTATTTTACAACTATAATGGATTTTTTTTTTTTTTTTGGTAATTCTTTCTTACCTTTTCCAAGTAAACTTTATAATGATACAGATTTAAAATATTTACATGGAGATTTCCTTTCTGGCAGCATAAGCACTATTTTTACACACATTTTGTTTCATGTCTTTCCTCATCACCTTCAGATTACTGAGAATTCATTCTCTCATCATATTACTCAAATATAATCCCCAAGCTGGACCTGGTTGTCAAAATCGTCCTGAGTCCGGAGAGCTTGCCAAAGCTTACTTTATCTTTTGCCTTGTATTTCTTTGAGTTGAGAGAAAAAGCTGACTCTTTGTTAAGAGGTTGTTTGCTGAGCTTACCCTGGCAGATGTGGTTCTAGTTTCTAACATTGTGTTTCTTGATCTGGTTATACTATTGTTACTTGACTTTCTGAATTTGCATGTGTTTTTTTCAGAATTAACAAATTCTATGTGGAATACTATAAGAAGACTGTTTTTTTCTTCCTTTGTGGATGTGTTTTAAATTATAGTCATCCTCCAACTTTGAATATTTTCCCATTTCTCCTTCAAATGAATAGTACGCAGGATTAATGTCTTGACCTTGTCTCACTGCAGATAATCACATATGATGGCTATTAAATGATTGGCCACACACAATGGTGGGGTGAGGTAAGGAAGCTGCTCAGAAAGAGATTGAATGCAATCTCTTGCATTCAATGAAGATAAGCTATAAATAAGCTATAAATACAATAGTAATTATAGTTCAACTTACTAAGTGCTTATACTTTCATTTAATTCTTATGGAAACTTCAGGGGGTAGATGCAATTGTTATTCCCATTTTTCAGATAGAAAAACTGAAATATATATGGAAAAGTGAATAATAATTCAGAGAGGGAATTGATTTAAGTAGCCATCAGAATTATGTTGTATAGTCGATTGGAGTAAAGGTATTTCAATTGACATGTTTAGGAAAGCTTTGTAGTAGCTGTGATAGTGTTTCTCGATGACTGACTGGGAGGAGAGAGGTTAAAGGGTGGTGGGGGATAGAATTTAGAGTGAATATGACGTGAGCAAAACTGTGTTTCTGGTAAATATTCTTCTAAGTCAAAGATTTTGAATGGTACCAAGGGTTTACATAGAGAAACTTAAATTCAAATAAATGAGCTAAGTCCTCCTTGTGATTTAATAGGAATAATGAGGACTGCAGTTTACAGTACTCTGCATTTTCTACCAAAAAGAATTCTCGTGTCATTAAAAACAAAAGGAAATAAATTAAAAAAAAAAAATAAAACAAAAAACAACAAACTTTATTCTTCAAACTCTGCTGGAGAAACGTGGTTGAAATATAGTTAGGGAAGTGTGAATTTGTGAATGACTTTAAAGAAATGATCTGCAAGCTTTTATCAAACAGGAATTGGGTATGGCATTTTCTGAATGATTTTCTGATTTCATTCATAATGGTAATATTTGCGATAGGAATGTGAATTTCAGAGTGGTTATTTTTAGATAGTCTATCAGTAAAATATTGCCCCGAGAGTATAAGAGGTCTGAGACAGCCCTAAGTCTGGTTACAAACTGATAATCCAGAAGCCAGGCAGCCTGCCTGATCTACATTGCTTATCATTGCTGCACAGCAAATCGTGCTAAAACAAGCGGCTTAAAACAGCAATAATCACCTGATATTTCTCAGGGTTGCTGTGGGTTAAAATTATCTGTAGTTTTACTCATCACAGATCTAGGGATGAGGGTCTGTTGTGGATATTGATTGGGAGGGCCACATGGGACATTTTCATGTTGCCTGGGCTTCCTTACAGCATGGTGGCTGGCTTCCAAGAACAAGTGTCCAAGTCAGAGGCTGAGCCAAGCTGAAGTCATTTTGCCTTTTATATCTTAGCTCAGAAGTCATGCAGCATTGCTTCCTCTGCATTTTATTGGCAGAAGCGGTCACAATGCTCCATCCAGGTTTAAAGAGAAGGAAATACAGACATGATGTTTCATTGGAGGATTTCCAATATTGGATGTTAATAGGTATATGCAAAAAGGAGAGAGAGAGAGTATGTGTGTGTGTATGATTTACATTGATGCATATAACCATGCTTGGAAAATACAACCTGCTCTTTCCATAGAAGAGCAGGTTGTAGTCTAAAAATTCTTTTAGAGGGTTCTAAAAATTGCCAGGGACTGGCAAACCAGGTAGGAAGTAATGAGTCACATTTGTCTCCGGGATGTAATTTATTAAACATGACAGGGGTTGGGCCTGCTCACAAGGAGAGACTGTATTCTGTCTCTTTTATATTGGTGAATATATTTTTACTGAGAAACTTGGAATTTGCTTTGTGGAACAAGACTAGAAACAGCCTTAAAAACGAAACCACTGTGTCAAGAATGGATTATAACTGTTTGCAAATCTTGAGATTTGGGCATGTTGAAGCACTAAGGCTAAGCCGAGTGGCTTGACAGAAAGACATCTCTGGAGTTGCTGGATGCTTTACAGGGATGTTGTTTATTGTTTGAGTGGAATCAGCCTTAAGTGCTGGGCACCTGGGCTGTAGGATGTCCTTCCACTAGTCATGTGACGTTATGGAGGTTTCCCAGACCACAGGCAGCTGTAATCATATGGGCGGTTGACCCAGGCTGTCCCACATGTTCCAGAGATTTGTTTTAAAGATGGTCTTGATTTTTTTTAATTTGTTCAACACTTATTAAATATGTTACTAGGGTGAAAGTACATGGATGAACAGGGTCTTCTCTGTGCAGTAAGGGATCTAAATGCAAATAGGCCATTTCACTACAGGATAAGAAGTGCCGTGATAAAAGGTAAAAGAAAGACAAGTCTTCCAGACAGAGGAAAAGCCACTTGAAAAGAATAGAGACAAGATGTCACAAGGACTAATTATAAATAAAAGGAGAAAATGGGAAGATATAGAAGTTGAAGGCTTACGGGGTAAGTACTTTCCAGAACATAAAGGAAAAGTTGGTTATTTAAACTGAATAGATACAATGTCTTCACTTTCCTGTGTTCTGATTTAAAGTCTGGGATAGCAGATGTCAAAAATTACAAAACTTTAGAATGAGAAAGACTCTTAGCATGTAGTAAATAACTGCATAATTCTAATTAAATGCAAGGTATTAAATTGATCTATGAAAGCAAGAAGGTAGTCTAGTGGATTAATTGAATTTTAATTGCTACAATTTTTTTGTCCTTATTCTTGAATTTGGAGAAGTATTTTGAGAATGCTATTTGAAATTAATTATACCAAATTTGAACTGCTTTTCTACTTCACACGTGGTATCTAATTTGATGCCCAGTTTCTCTTAGCTCTTAGTTCTCTCTCTCTTAGGCACCGAGTATTTGAATTTCATGGTGAATGAAGGGATATTTTGGATGAGCTATCAAAGGCCCATGATCAAACATTCAGTAATTCACACAACCAGGAGTAACTATTTTAGCTTCTGACTTCAAATCAGGGTACCTTGTATAAAATAGTAGTCTTCTGAAGTTAAGAGCTTTCTCTATATGAGGTCCTTCAGAGAATGCTTTCATATGTTTGCTCATTTAATCTTTCTCAGTGATCCCATGAGACGGGTGGTGCGGTAGATCAACCCTGGCTCATAGATCCTGGGTCGTTTCCATCTTGGTCAAGGCAGAAGGATTCCCAAACCCCTCTTCTCAGAATCCAAGCCCATGGCCTCTCGACTTCACTAGATAGATGTGTTCAACTGTTGTCTTAGGTTGTCTAAAGTACTCTCTCAAATAATACAGCAACGTATTTTACCTTCTTCATGGGAAAGGGAAGGCACCATCGTTACATCAAGTTAAAAATCAAGGGACATCAAAATGTTAAATAAGAACAAGTTATGTCAATCCTACCTCTATGACCGAGGAAAATGTATTTTCTTACTGCAGTGGGCATACTTTTTTACTACTTAAATTTTGACTTGTTGGAATAGCAACATATACCAATTCACAATAGTGTAAGGAAATTCTGCTGATTTGAAGAAAGAAGCATAGCGTTTTGTATTTGATTATAAATAAGAAATACTCCACCTTCTCCCCTCCCCCTGCACCTTTGCCATCTCCCTTACATACTGTACCTCAATTTTTGTTTGTCCTAAAATATGTACATTCTATTAAGAGCTTCAGTTATATTATTCAATACTTCAACTCTAGCTGAAAATGTGTGTTTCAGCTACCTGTAAATATGTTACCTTCATTTCCTATATCCCTGCCATCTTGAGATTTATTCTCTACATAGGGAAATAAAATACAAAAGTATATTTTAGATAATGCACACAACATTGTCTTGGTCTTCACTTGTAATAAGCACAAGAATTATAAGAAATAATAGCTTGGGTGGCATTTTCTATCATGAAAAAGTATCTGTTATTTTTAAGAAACTTAATTCATCAATCTATTTAGAGGTAGGGAAGCATAGTTTTATTTTTGTTTCAACTATAATATTCAATAATGTTTTTTTATTAAGTCATTTGTGCATAGTTCATACATAGATTTATGCCATTATGGGATTTGATGTGTTGATTATTTGTACAAATTGGAGTGCTTACATGCTACTAATCAACATAGCTTTCACCCCATTTACCCAATTACAGCATTAAGACATTTGTGTTCTACACCTGATAGATCCAACTTATACTTGTAATATACTCCATAGGTGTGGTCCCCCTACTAACCCTCCTTCTATCAATCCACCCCCCTCCCTTCCCCTCTCCCTCTCCTTCCGTCCTTCATCCTAGGCTATAGTTGGGTTTCATTTTTCATATGCAAGTGTGAATGATGCTAAATTGGTTTCACAGTAGTACTGAGTACATTGGATTTTTTTTTCATGAATGGAGCTGGAAAATACTCTTCTTAGTAAAGTATCTCAGGAATGGAATAAATAATCTTTTTAAATAACACAGGAATCCCTTGTTTTATTGCATGTTGCTTCATTAGACTTTGCATTTTTTTCTTACAAATTGGAGGATTATAGAACCCTGTGTCAAGCAAATCTATCAGTGTTGTTTTTTCAACAATATGTGGTGACTTCATATTTCTGTGTCACATTTTAGTAACTCCTACAATATTTCAAACTTTATCCTTGTTATCCTGTCTGTTATGATGATCTGGGATCAATAGCCTTTGATGGACTCTTGATTATTTTGAACCACACTCAGAGAAGACCAGCAAGCTTAATTATTAAATGGGTGAGCTGTGACTGCTCCATTGTCTGGCCAGTCCTCTCTGTTCCTCTTTGCTGACCTGTCTATTTGTATGAGGCCAATGAATAGCCCTACAATTGCCTCTAAGCGTTCACGCAAATGATGAGTTGCACTACTTTGCAAGTGCTGATGTAGAAGCTGTAGCAAGTTATTCAGAAGATCTAGCGAAGGTAACTGATGAAGGTGGTAACACTAAGGAACAGATTTTTAATGTAGAAGGAGCTGGCTTCTATTAGAAGAAATGCCATTTAGGACTTTTATAGTTCGAGAGAAGGCAATGCCTGGCTTCAGAGTGTCAAAGGACAGGCACTAATGCAGATGGTAACTTTAAGATGAAGCCCAAGTGCATTTACTATCTGGAAGTCCCAGAGACTTTAAGAATTGTGCTGTATCTCCATGCCTGTGCTCTATTAAATGAACAACAAAGTCTGGATGACTAAACATCTTTTACAGTATGGTTTACTGACTGCTTTAAGTTGAGACCTACTTGGAAGAGTCCTTTTAAAATATTATTACTCACTGAGAATTCAACTTGTTACCCAAGTTGGAGATGAACAGGAGATGAATGTTGTTCTCATGTGCACCAGCAGGGTGTCCAGCTCTCACGTGCACCAGCACGGCATCCATTCTGGAGCGCATAGCTCAATTTACAATTTTGACTCCAAGATCTTATTATTCAAGAAACACATTTCATAAGTAATAGCTGCTATAGATAGTGATTCCTCTAAAGGATCTCAGAAAGTGAAATTTAAAACTTCCTAGAAAGGATTCACCATCCTCATATCACTAAAAATATTTGTGATGCATGCAAGGTTAGAATATCAACATTATTTACAGAAATTTAAAAGAAGCTGGTTTAAACCTCATGGAAGACTTTGAATGGTTTAATACTTTAGTGGAGGAAGCAACTATGTGGTGGAAATAGCCCAGGAACTAGACCTTCTACAGTGAAGCCTGAAGATGTCCCTGAGCTTCGATGATCTCATGATTAAACTTGTGGAGAAGTAACTCAGGGGTGAGCGAAGAAGGGGGTTTCTTGAGAAGAAATCTGTTACTGGTGAAAATGCTGTGGACGTTGTTGAAATGAGAACAATGAATTTAGGATGTTACAGAAACTTAGTTGAAAAAGCAGAGGCATGGATTGAGAGGATTAATTAAGTTCTACAGTGAATAAAATTCTTTCAAAAAGCATTGCACAGGGTGGTGCCTGTGGGTTCAACTCAGCCCCGGCCAAACACACCAAAAAAAAAAAAAAAAAAAAAAAAGCATTGCACACTGCATAGAACTGTTTTTTAGTATAAACATAATTTTATATGCACTGGGAAAACAGGAAAAAGTGTGGCCCTAGAATTGAATTCACAGTGTCTCTGAGGTATGTCTGTATTTGTAAATTTTATGCCTTAGTTCAACTCTTTATTGTGAATCTAGCTAATTCATCATTTAATATGGAACAAAAGTTCTGTCAATGAATCTTCAACCTGGAATTAAAACGCCTTTATCTCTCTGTCCCATATATATATATTTTTAATAACAGGACAATCACATTTTCATCTCTCCATAACTAATATAGGATCCATGGGTTATTCATGCTAAACCCAGCTCTACCAATGTTATTTTCTAGGGAGAAAAGTCACAGTAAACTTTCTAAGTTAGAATAGTGACTCTGCCATTTCTGAGCAAGATGACTTTAAATTAAATAACCTCTCTGTACTTCAATTTTACCCTCCATGAAATAGATATAATAAAAAAACCACTTGATAAGGTTATTGTAATAATTAAATGAGTAAGCTTTTTCATTCAATAAAGAATAAAAAGCCCATCAACATGATTTTCAAAGCTTTTACGATCTAAATTAAAGGCACTCCCTGAAATGTGTCTTCTGCCTTTAAAATATGTATTCTCTAGTTAACCTAGAACATGCCTAATTTTTGAGGGTTTCTTATTGGCTCTGATTTTTCACAGCTTTACAGATGCAATACTCTTTAACTAGAACATTCTCTATGCACTTTTTAATTATCAGAATCTGTTAACATTTTGTATAACCTAGCTCAGTTCCATGGAAGTACGTGCAAATTCTAAAGGTGTGAGAATATCCAAACCAAACAAAATGCATTGCTTAGTCTGAGGCTGTGGATTTAGGATGGTAATCATTTAACCAACTCGTCAAAGGCCACAAGCCAAAAATGAAATTATATTCTGAATTTGCTTGCCAAGAAGGCAGCTTAGAACCAAGTATAGTTTTCCTTATGTGTATGATAATGGATAGCCTTCCTGCTGTACTCAAAAATCATTGCCACAAGACTGAGTTGATGTATTTAATGTTCTTATCAGCCTTGGAAGAATTAATATTTTTATCCCCTTCAATGACATGCTTTTCAGAAGATATTTAGCTGTAAGAATATGTTTTTCTCTCAGTAGATCATAAACAAAAGATAAGTAACTATATCTCATCCCCACCTTCTATCCAACTCAATGCTTCAAGATCCAGCTCTGATTGATGATTCCTCCCCTTTTCACTTATCTCTTTCCTATGAATGCCCATCACAATTTGTTGCACCTTGCTGCACCCCTTCAGTCCTTCTGAGCTCTGAAATTATATGCACACTTGATATATTCCACTGAGAAAGAGTGAACACTTGGAGGGAAGTATGCCTCATTTTGTGTTTTCCACAAATATTTTATCAGTAGGAATCTCATAATAAATATTTTTATTTCATGCTTATTCTGTTAAGATTGATATAATTTTCTGTTTATTCTATAAAAACTGATTTAATATTGAAGTTTTAGAAAGTTTTACTTCTTTTAAGAAAGCTTGAGAATTTTTTTTTTTAATAATTTTATTGAATCATAATTATGTACATTGGTGCAATCACAGGGCACGATTCATATACATTCAGAAATATTTTGATCATACTGTTACAGATATCCTTCATGGCATTTCCTTGATCACTATATA
>CAUYON010016806.1:0-28543 GCA_963573935.1 Arctocebus calabarensis
TTCAGAAATGTTTTGATCGTACTGTTACAGATAGCCTTCATGGCATTTTCTTGATCACTATATAAAGACATTGATACTCTACATTTAATAAGTTTCCCCAGTACCCTGCTAAGATGCACCGTAGGTGTGATCCCACCATAAAAGTTACCTCCTCTCCCTCTCTGCTTCTGCCCAGACAGCAAGACCACCCATTCGTTCCTCTTCTTCCTCAGTGTGACAATGAGGAGGAGAAAGGCCTTTATGATGCTTTCCTGCTTCATGAACAGTACATTTTCTCTTCCTGATGATTCTCTTGATAGTATTTTCTTTTCTCTAGCTTATTTTATGGTAAGAAAACAGTGTACATGTAACAAGCAAAGTGTGTGTTAGTTGATTTTAGGTGATTGGTAAAACTTCCGATCAATAGTAGGTTATTAGTAGGTATGTTTTCAGAAAGTGAAAAGTCATACACAAATTTTTGACTGTGCAGGGGATCAGTGCCATGTTTTCCAATCCATGTGGCACTTGTGTGTTCAAGACTCAACTGAATATGAATCTATGGTAGAACAGTATAGAAACTGCATGGGGTATGGGGCGGTTCTTTGTCATGAGGGAATGCCCTTTGTTTTGAGAAACACCAAACTCCTTAGTCATTAACACCTCCACCACTCACCCGACAAGTGCCAGGAACATGCTTGATCTCTGGGACAAGCAAAATCTCCCACAAATCACAAAAATACCCCTTAGCAGGACATAGTTACCGTGCACTAACAGACTGCACCACTGGAGAATGAGGGGGTTGGGGTCTTGGTGTGTACCACACCTTTTGGGGGCAAAACACGATTGTAAGAGGGACTTTACCCAACAAATGCAACCAGAGTAACATGGTTTCTTGTAGCCTCAATGAATCCCCAACAATAAAAAAAAAAAAAAAACAAATGATAACCTAAAGAAAAAAAATAAGAAAAAAAAGGAAAAAAAAAAGAGAATAGTGACAAATTCTCACATAAATTGGATTTTCTTTTTTTTTTTTTAATACAGAGTCTCACTATGTTGTCCTTGGTAGAGTGCTGTGGCATTATAGGTCACCGCAATCTCAAAGTCTTTGGCTTAAGCAATTCTCTTATCTCAGCCTCCCAAGTAGCTGGGACTATAGGCACCCACAGAAAAAAAAAAAATACTCCTTAGGAGGCTGTACCATCCCAGAGAGAACCACTGAGCTGCTTGTCACCTGGCTGATCTGAGATTGTCACTATATGGATGGTCACCCCTGGTCAATCCTTCTGATCCCCTCTCAAAATCCCATCCGTGCTTCAAGGATCGGGGTCTGTGCCACGTACTCCGTGAGGTACAGCCCCCCAGATTCTTTTGGTCCATCCCTGACCCCTCAGATTCCTTCTGTTCAGCACCAGGTGGATGGCTCTATCCGGTGCTGCCTCCCACCCTGCTGATCTCCATTCTCTGCACATTCCTCCTTTCCTAGTGACATAACACCCAGAACCTTGCACATACTCCAGAAATTCATCACAGCAAACAAGGCCGGGAAAGATTTTTACATGTGGTTGGTGAAAAAGATGAAAAAAACGTTTCAGCCGAGAAACAATGTTAGCCGTGTTGGAGACAGTGTGTATTTTTCAAGAAAAGTTTGAATATGGATGTATTTTCACATAGAACGCTGAGAGTCTTACTTCACTGATTTACAATGATTGGGCGCAGAAAGGTGTTTGAGTTATCCGTACACCGTGTTTTACCACATAACACAGTTGTACGTTATGTGTTCAAAATATAAACTTAAAATGATCCACTGGCTCTTGGGTTGTGGTTGGTTCTGTTGGAACCAAAGGAGTCTGATAAATTCATATTTGTTAACATTCAATAGTGAAATTTAAAGGTGATCTCTCCCAGAGAGATTGGCAGTGCAAGAGAAGGGAATACATTAAGAGGAAGGAATAACATCATTATGGTATTTTGGGCATCGAAGAAAGGCAGAGGAGTTTTATGGATGGTGTGAGATGGCTCCTGACAGCCTATAAACCACTGCTTTTGTGAAAGACCCGATTATGTTCTTAGATCTTGGAGCATAAAATTATTGCCCTCACAAGTAAATTATATATAAGTACCAGGCAAACGGTCCTTTACAAAGGGCCCTATACTGGCTCATGAGGCATGAATCTCAAAAACAGGCTGTCCTTGCCCTCTGAGCTCTTTCCAGTTAGACAGCCACAATTACAAACTGGACAGGTTCATAGTAGCTGAGCCTAGCTCAAATTGGAAATATGGGGTGGGACTCCTTGTTTATAAATTCAAAACTTCAAAAAATGAAGATAGAGCATTAAACTGAACACAGGACCCTTCTCACGACAGGGTCTTTGAGTTTGCAAGCCGCACACCTTCCTTTGACATAATTATGATTAAAAATGACGATGTTTACTTAGAGACATGCATGGGTGCTGTGAGAACAAGCTGGGAAAGGCTAAGTCTGAAAAAATGCTTCCCCAAGGAAGTGATAGCGGGATAAACCTGGAAGGATGGTCAACTTGGGTTAAACAGAGACAACTCAAGGGGGCTCAAGGGAACTCCAGGTGAAGAGAGTGAAGGGCAACCCTGCATCCTCCTGCTGCAGCCTTTCTCACTCCAAGCTGATCCTGCATCCTCTCGCTGCAGCCCTTCTCACTCCAAGCTGATCCTGCACCCTCCTGCTGCTACAGCCCTTCTCACTCCAAGCTGGTCCTGCATCCTCCTGCTGCAGCCCTTCTCACTCCAAGCTGATCCTGCACCCTCCTCCTGCTGCAGCCCTTCTCACTCCAAGCTGATCCTGCATCCTCCCGCTGCAGCCTTTCTCACTCCAAGCTGATCCTGCATCGTCCCACTGCAGCCCTTCTCACTCCAAGCTGATCCTACATCCTCCCACTGCAGCCCTTCTCAGTCCAAGCTGATCCTGCATCCTCCCACTGCAGCCCTTCTCACTCCAAGCTGATCCTGCATCGCCCTTCTGCAGCCCTTCTCACTCCAAGCTGATCCTGCATCCTCCCGCTGCAGCCCTTCTCACTCCAACCTAGTCCTATATCCTCCCACTGCAGCCCTTCTCACTCCAAGCTAGTCCTATATCCTCCTGCTGCAGCCCTTCTCACTCCAAGCTAATTCTTCATCTTCCTCTTCATTCCAAGAGGATTGCAGAAACCTTATGTGCTATAATTAACTCTTTCCAGCCGGTGCTTTTGTTACTTGAATAACTTTTATAATAACATGTTCACACTTTCTTTTCTTGATTATGTAGCATAGTCTGACTAGATATTACTTAGGAGAAATCTGGTACTCTGCAACTCCTGTTTCCCTGGAAATGACCAATTTTCCCTATTTGGGAGCTTGGAAGATATTCTCTTTATCCATGATGTTTAGAAATCTTACAATGACTTGGAATTCTTTATCCTGGGCACTCTATGAGACTTTTTAATCCAAATATGCTTGGACTTCACTTCCAAGAAATCCTTTATGTTATTTCTTTGATGCTGTTGACTAATATTTCCTGAAATAGTCACTTGAATTTATCATCCATGCTTTCCATTATAATCGTTATTTAACAATTATATCCAAGCGTTCTTGTTGTCAGATTATTTATCTTTCTTAACACCTTGTTCTTTTTCTTTTTTTTAATGGATACAATATCTTCAGGCATCTCTCTAGGAATACTGATTAGAGTGCCACTTTCCCCCTTTTCTACAGCATTTCATGGTAACCAGAGCAGAGAGGCATTGTCATGCCCCACCACCTGCAGGAAGAGGCCGCAGTGCCAGCAAGGGGAGTCTTCACTCTGTGTGTCCCCGTCAGCGTGCACTGCCTGTCTCCTCTGTACGAGCTCCGTGTTTTAGAAATGAATATGCCCAGGGCAGGTGAACCGGCTTCCCTGCAGGACTGCGTGTGTTTGCTGTGTAAAGGCCAGGCTGATAGAAACACAGTAGAACCTCTGTAAGTTGACCACGCAAGGGACCGTAACAAACTGGTCAACATTCAGAGGTGGTCAGCATAAGCAAGTAGGCCTACTGTGCTGATACATACCTGTGCATGTCCAGATGGTCTGCAAAACTTAGGCCAACTTAGGGAGGGGATCAGTGTAGGGAGGTGGTCAACCATGGAGTTTCTACTGTATTTGAAAGAGGGCTATGAGAGAAGGCCAAGTTCTTACAGACCTTCCACTCATCTTCCTGTTTTCAGTCCCTTCCCTTATGTAGGTTGCTCAGCTTCTCGTGGCTTTTGAATACTGATGCTCTCTGGGGTTTGGCGCCACTGATGGTGCAGCGGTTTCGTTCCCTGCTGCATCTTCCTTACCACTGGGATGCCGTGGGATCGGCGATTCCTCCTCCATCAGCTGTCAACCTCCAGGCATCCGTTGTGCTTTCTCAAACACTGATGTCCTCCCTCCAATTTGTTGTTGCTGTTATTGTAGGTTTATATCTTTTTATACTTTTCCCATCATTTTAATGGAGTCTTTGGGGGAGAGAGGGAGAAAAAGAATCTGTGGTCAGTCCATCATCTTAAACTGGAAGTGTAGCCACCTTGAGGATTATCCCAACTCTACAAACCAGGTGATGTATGCTCAGGGAAATTTAAGTGGCTCTACCCCTGGCTCCATGATTGTAACTTTGCTACATATTCTTTCTTTCTCTGCTCCCCATTTTTGAAAACATAGGTTTTATTGGCATTTGGATTGTGTGGTCTGGGGTACATTAGGAGGCAGACTACGTTTAATGTGAGAATTTAGAAACTGAAAAAGCAGATACAAAAACATGCCACACAAAAGATTTCCATTTTGCTTTTGAAAGTGTTACCCTTAACCTTTGCAATCAAATGACATCAGTTTCTATCTAGAATGTCAGCTGTTATAGTACATCTTGAAATTAGAAAAATCTAAGGTCAACTGAATTATTAACTTTTCTACTCAAGTTGTCTGTTTTCTCCTTGCCCTGCTTGTCTGTGGGCCAGGAAACAGAACTTTTATCTGTCCTGGTGTGAGCAGTTGGTATTTGTAAAGGAAGATGGAAGAAGTCATCTGCTTTTGTACCATGTGGGATTGTGGGGTCTGCAGGCAATGGATGGAGCCCAGCTGGTCATTCTTAGGAAGGAGCACCTGCGTTGAGTGTGCGGCGAGGAAGGCCCTGTGTCGGGAATTCTGGTCCCAGTGGATGAATACTTGAGGTGACTACATCAACCCGTGAGAAAAGTTTAATGCTTTGCTCTGAAGCTTTCTCATGCTTGTGATTAAGTAATCACACCTTTTAAAAATTGAAATTGTATCAGCAACCTTGCAGATTCTGGGCGGGTTTTGAAATTTAAGCTTGTGTTTGCATACTAATTCTTCTGCTTCCTGGAGAGAATTTGACGTGGAGTCTCATATGTCTGAGCAGTGTGATCTTGGTAATGATGAGAGTGAGCTATAGTCTAATACAATATTTCACAGTTTCTTTCAGCAGTGAGGCTATATTTATGACTTTACCTTGGGATGGCTTTTCCCTTTTGTTAATATTGGCATGACAGATGCAACTTGAGTTTGGATAAAAGTTTTACATCCCGTGGGAGGCAGCTTCCTAAGACAGATCCCTTGGATCCTTGCCAACTGGAGTTTACTTGTTGTGTAATCCCCTCCTCTTGAGTATGGATTGGACCAAGTAATTTGCTTCTAAGGAATAGGACACGGTGAAAGTGACAGGCTGTCACTTCTGAAATGAGGTTACAAAATCTCGCTCTCACTCTCTTCTCTCTCTCTGTCTCTTACTCATGTTGATAAAGCCAGCTGCCTTGTTAGGAAGCTGCCCTGAGGAGAAGTCCATGAGACAAGGAACTGAGAGTGACTTCAGGGCAATAGGTAACATGGACTGAGGCCCTCTGTCCAATTACCCGTGAGAATCCGACCAACAACCACATGAGCGATCTTAGAAGAGTTTCCTTCCCCCGGTAGCCTTGAGAGGACATGGCCACACATTGATTGCTCGCCTTATAGGAGAGCTTTAGTTGGAGAACCCAGCTTACCCACAGAAACCATGAATTAATAGATGCTTGTTGTTTTAAGCCAGTCAATTTTAGGGTAACCTGCTACACAGTGAAAGATTAATTTATATACTCATGTCATAGCTACCACATTCGGAAGATTGCATTGGTCATGAGCCCATTTCTAGTGATTTACTTCCTTTGGTTTGGGAGAAGAGTATAAATATAGTGAGAATGTCTTCTTTTCCCAAGAAGTTTTAGAGGAACAAGAAGCTGGTGTTGAAAAAGAAAGGTTGGAGAGTAGGAATTTGTAAGTTGTGAGTTTGAATATCTCTGACTTTCAGCCTGCCATTTTCCTTCTCCATTGCGTGAGAGAAAAGTTTTGAAGTTGACTTCTCTGCTGTGTTTGCTGCAAAAGAATGGCAGCTTGTTTCTATCCTAAAATACGTTTTACAAATTTATTTGTACCCTCTATGTAGGAGAGCCTTGGGAACAACTAGGGGAAGAGAAAGGAAGGGAATGTGAAAGAACATTGGACCTAAAAGAGGCTGATGATTAAAAAGTGGCATCTCCCCCAAGCACGCTGAGAACAGATCTGCAAATCACTCATCCTTCATTCCTGTAAATAAATACCTTTGCCCCGAAGCAGAAAAGCAAAGCCACGTATTGTTTCGTGTATGTGTCTTGGATCTTAATACTCTGGGCAGTGTTCAATGACAAATGAAGTCAGACAGCGGGGCATGCCAGCTTTGCATGTATTGTCCTGGATATGGGAATCAAGGAGGGGTTTAATAGTAAGAAGAAGGAACAATAGAATTGAGGAAGTGGAGATGACACTTCCTCTTCTTTCGCAAGAGCTTTATTCTCTGATCGGCTTGTAACCTCAGTCCTGTGGAGACTGAGCCTCCAGAGCTCAGACTGCTTCTGCGGATCCTCGACTTTCGCCGTACAGGATTATGAGTTTTCTGGCTTCAGGAATAGAGGCGGCTCTTGGATTATGCTCTTCTTATTGTATGTGAGTAACAATCACTCTTTGGCTGATGTGTGAAAGGAACTGCTTAGCACATCAAGATGGCAAAGCGGTTGATAACCCAGCACTCCCTTTAGCATAGAGAGGTTGGAAATGGGCCTTTTGGGATATGCTCATGACTTAGTCCCTCAGCTCCTCAGCAACCTGCTGTGGGGACATTCAGGGCTGCAGGCCTCTGTCAGAGCCTGGGAGGAGAGAGCTGTGTACTCACTCTGATTTTCTCTTTTTCTTCCCTGGGTGTTGTATGGAGAGCTACTTGGATGCAGACCATGGGTGGTTTAGGGAAGCACAATTCAGCATTTGTTTGGGTCCTGAGCAGTTCATTTGGGGCAATGCTCTACGGCCACCCGTGTTTGAGAATGTGTTCTTTGTGGAGGGTCTCCCTTTGCGTGTAGGCAGCTGGAGGGAATTTTGCTTTTACATAAAGGTCACAGGCTTGAGAAAATACCATTGATATAAAAAGGAGAGCTAGGTGGTGTCAGTTCAGAGGCATTTACTACTAAGGGCATCTGGGGTGCTTTTGCTTGGGTGTCTGTGAAAGAATTTAATTATAGGAGTCAGAGTTACAACCTGCCAATGCCATCCTTGATTAAAACAGTGGATTTTATTAGTCTTGAGGGGCCTAAATGTTTCTAGTACTGTCCTTGACATTGCATAGCAATACATAAAGTCTGATTCCTATGTGGTTATTTATTTTACATAGAAAAGAGAAACAGAAAGAACACAGGTTTCTCTCTGCTCACATCATGAAGTGACTTTCGCTGGGACAGAGTATATGTGGCAATGTACTCATTCTTTAGTTGACTTTTCGGTTTCCTCCAATTCCTCTCTTTATACATTATACATCAAGTGTATTTTCTGGAGTGACTCCAGGCATGAACTATATCAGGCGAGCTGCATTAAGCAAAGATACATCATCAAAGTATGGAAATAGGAAGTTCTTTCCTGTGGTAGTTTGCTGTGGCAATAAGAGATAAGAAATTACTTCACCACTATTGCCTGAGACTTTCCTTTTGACTCTTGTGTCCTTCTTGAGCAGCTCACTTCTGCTTTCCATCCAGTTTGGAGGCTAGGCAGTGTGGGCTAGTAACCAAAGTGCAGGTTGACCATTTGCAAGAAGGCTTTACCCTGGCAAGTATGTGCATGTGAATAAAACCCTAAAAAATAAGCTTGTTGGGATTAAGGAAATCCTGCAATTTAGGAAATGACTGTAGTCCCAGCACTCAGAACGGTTCCTGCCTTATCACATGCTCTCAGTAAATATTTTTGAATGAATGAATGATTGGGATTGTTCATAAGAAGAGTGTGTTAGGATAGCCATTTTTTTCTTTCTATTACCCAGGCATAGGTTGGAAAAGGTCAGAGTGAACCAGAAGGGAAGGAGAATATGAACGTGTGGAGTGAAGACAGGGTATGTAGAAAAGATGTTAAAAAACCCTAACAGAGTAAAATGAAAGGGGTGGCAGTATGGTGGTGGTGGCGTTGGAAGTGGCATTAGTGGTGGTGATGGTGGTTGGAGGTGGTAGAAAAGATGTAGAGATGGTGGAGGTGGTGGTTGGAGATAGTAGAGGTGACGGTGATGATGGTAGTGGAGGTGATGATAGGGATGGTAAAGGTGGGGTTTGAGGTATTGATGATAGAGGTGCTGGTGGAGCTAATGTTGACATCAGTGTGAGACAGTCAAGAGAAAGCATAGTTTGGGATCAGGCACATCTGTTCAAAGTCTGTGTCTACCAGTGACTAGCTCTATGATCTTTGAACTGATAAAGCAGTAATTGTAATATACTGATCTTTTTGAGTTGTGTTGTGAGGAGTAGAAATATGATTGCACTAAATGGCAGCTATCAATATAGAGTAGAAGCTCTGTAAGTTGGCCATTCAAGGGACTGTAACAAACTGGTCAACATAAGTAAGTAGGCCTACTCTACACTCTATACATGTGGAGCATGTCTGATCTATGAAAATTAGGTCAACTTAAGGAGGTGGTCACTTTTCACCTTGCCACAGCCACACTTAAAAATTACAAATTTAAAAATTTATCTTTACTTCTTTTCTGCTTTTTGGCATTTCCTAAATTTTATAAAAGGAATATGAGTCTATTTAGAGAATCATTCATTAAAAACAAATGTGATAAGCCTAGTTATCAGAATGGTTAAGCACATGGTGGTATATAAACAAATGGCATCAATAAAATGATATTTATAGAAATATTCTATGCTGTAAGTCTAAGTCAAAAAAGCAAGACTACAACTTTTTTGACTATAGAAAAATATTGCAGAGAAGCAAGATTTAGGTGAAATAGGTTAAAATGCAAATATATGAATAGTGGGGTTATAGCTGATGGTTATTTTTGTCCTTATACTTATCTATTTTTTCTAAATTTTTTAGTAGTGGCGTATACCTGGACTATTTTAATAATCTGATAATAAAAATTGTTGAAAGAAAACAAATGAACAAAACCTCATCTATAAAAGCTGAGATAAAAATAAATAAACAACATGCTTTGTTGTGTGGACCAAATGAGATGAATTATATAGGGCTTGAAGAAAAGAAAAATGTTATAAACCAATGGAACCCCTGTCTTTGCTCAGGTTCCATATATAATATATATTTATGCATATATGGTGTGCATATGGTCTCTAACCATAGGGAGACTCAATTGACATACAAGGCTGAAAAGGATTAGATTAAAAATAATAGGGGGTATTGCAGATTGAACTTTGCCTCCCCCACTCCTCAAATTCTGAAGTCCTCACCCCCAGTAACTCAGAATGTGACTTTATTTGGAAATAAGATAGGCTCAGTGCCTATAGCTCAGTGGTTAGAGTGCCTCTGGTGGGTTTGAACCTGGCCCAGGCAGGCTAAACAACAATGACAACTCTAACAACAACAACAACAACAAAAATAGCTGAGCATTGTGTCAGGCGCCTATAGTCCCAGCTACTTGGGAGGCTGAGGCAAGAGAATCTCTTAAGCTCAAGAGTTGGCAGTTGCTGTGAGCTGTGACTCCACAGCACTCTTCTGAGCGTGACAAACTCAGACTCTGTCTCAAAAAAAAAAAAAAAAGGAAATAAGATAGTTGTGGATGTAATTATTAATATGGTAGAACGTCCATAGTTGCCCCTCCCTACGGTTACCACCTCCTTCAGTTGACCTAATTCTCATAGACCAGACATGCGCCACAGGTATGTGTCAGTACAGTGGCCTTGGTTCCTTATGTTGACCTCTGTGTGTTGACCAGTTTGTTATAGTCCCTTGGGTGGTCAACTTTAGAGGTTCTCCTGTAGTTAAATTAAGGTTAGGTCATATTGGGGTGATATGAGCCCCTAACCCAACATGAAGACAGAGACCCACAGGGGACGCCATGTAACCATAGAGACAGAGATTGGAATTCTACAGCTGCAAGCCAAGGGATACCAAAGGTTTCTGGTTTCCATGAGCAGCTAGGAAAAGGCAAAAAAGGATTTGGCCTTACAAGTTTTAGAGGGAGTGTAGACGTGCTAACACCCTCATTTTGGAATTCTGGACTCCAGTACTGTGAGAGAATAGATTTCTGTTGTTTTCAGAAATATCACTCATCTGTGATATTTGTTATGATACCCTTAGGAAACAAATACAGAGGGTAGAGAATAACAGTCATTTTAAGTGCTAGTAATAAACCCATCCATATTGCTGGCAAGCACTTTTAGGGACCAGATCCAAAATGACTCATTTCTCTGACTTTAACCTGGCATTGGGCCTCAACCAGTAGAGTCACTTAATCACTGAATAGGAATGAATGAAGACACCAAACAATGAAACACATTTACAAAATGAGAATGAGGCTGTTGTGAGATCTGTAAAAGGGGATCTTTTCATCAATTGAGCTTTGCTGAGGATCCTGGGTTATTATGCCAATGTGGTCATTTGCTCGATATGGAATATTCGTGTCTTTTGGTGGGGGAGGGGAATATTTGCTTACCCTGGTTGTATATTGAAAGAAAAGTTCAAATACTCAGAATTGGGAAATGATGCAATTGATGGAAATTTGGTCCAAATATAAAATCTCAGGGTCCAATCTAAGTGTGTAGCAAGTGGAAAATTCCCATTTAATGGATGTTGGATTATTTTAGTGGTTTTATCTCTAATTTTTGATCACTTTGATATATAAACTTAGTTTGGTAACTGCATAGGTTCTTTAATGACAGCGTAAATAGCCCAGATTTCAGGCATATTCTTGTATTTCTCTGCAATATGAGAATCTCCTAAATCTCCTTTCCAGTTGAGTTTAAATTACGCTAATTCCTATTACCATAATTATCCCCAACAGAACAACATTCTTTTAACAGGTAAACATCATTGTAGGAGACTAATTCAGTTAATCTGTGCAAAACTAAAAATATCTATTTGTTCTTCCTTTTAATTAATCCATATTTTGTTTCCTTTAGACTTGTTATTCATTGTATATAATCTTTTCCAAAATGTTCAATAGACATTTGTGGCTGAATAGATTCTTTCACATTTGAACAGGTTAGAGATTCTTTTTTTCCTGACTATCATGAAGGAAACTGCATTGTTAGGAGTTTTATGTACTTAAATCTAAGGTTAGAGAGAAACAGAGCATTTAACCACTTATAGGCAAAAATATATACTATATAGACACTGAATTTGTCAAAAATAGGAAAATATAGACCTCTCTGAAAGGGAAGAGATGTAGAAGCTTATTCAAAACACTTCCCAGGAGCCTCAATATAACATTATCTACTTCTATAGCATATAATTTTGTGTAAGGTGGTGTAACTCATCCAAAGACACTTGGCTATACCTACACAAATACATGTTTTAAGGAAGCTATCTTTGATTACTTAAAAATCTAAGCAAATGGCTGTATACATAAAAATCGTAATTTTTAGGTTACTTGTTAATGATTACCTGTTTGTATAGTTTAGACAGTTCAATGTGGGGGAAGTTTGAGATAGTTTTTTGACTGATGAGAATATATGTGATCTCAGCAATTTCTGGAACATGTTTAAAGAGTCTGCTTTCCTATAAATTAATGGTTGCAGCAGGAACATTCCATTGATTGATTTGGAGTGCTGGTCATGTGTAACAACTTTGTTCTTTCTACCCATTGAATGTTTAAAGCAAATGACATGGAAGGGTTTAATTTCTGATTCCTTCATAAGCCACAAATCTCAACCTCTCTTTCTGTTTCCTGACAAAACAAAGAGTTGTTCTCACAACTGCGAATGTTAATCATATAATGTAGTGAGGGCCCATTTATAAATTACATTCATCAAATGTTTATTGAGTACCTAATATTTTCCAGGTACTGTGGCAGCTGAATTAGTGAGATCGCCTTTGAAATTCCCTTATAATCATGTGAATCGCTAACATCTCTTCTAACCAGATTCAGTTACAGCCATATCATCAAAGAGAAGAATCTGAAGTTGAACTTTCTTGATCACATATGGTTGGTCAAGGTTTTCCAGTTGAGCTGGATTTGACTCTGGAACACAGCTACCAGGATTTTCTGTACTTGGATTTTCAACGTGGTTAATCAACTAGAGCAACTTTTACGTAGGTAAAGGAGACTCAAAGGAGGGATTGTTGAGCAAGGTTTAAGCTGGGCACATGAGTACCACTTATTTTCCTTTTGTGAACACTCACAAGCATTCCAAAGCTAGGCATAAATCAGTTGCCTTGAGAGCAGTGCCAGACTTTCAGATATTCTGAGCTGAGAAGTCAACACGGGGAGAGAGACAGACACCAAGAAGTCACCAAAGCACAGTAAGTGAGGCTCAGGGATTCCTGATTCCTTTGAATGCGACTTTGCTTTCAAGTTGGTGTTCCTAGTAGTAGCAAGATCATAGACAAGGTCATTTTTCACTTTGCATTTTATTCTTGTGTTCTGTGCATTGGGAACAAATTGGTAAGAGATGCCCCTCTCAATCTTAGACTGAGTCAAGAACTGAGCCCCATTGTTTAATTCTGCAAGTTTGTATTTTTTACCTTTGCAGAGGTCAGCCTTTGGCCCATGGATGGACGTCCCTGGCCTGTGAGGCATCCTAGGAAGTTTCTGGGAAAGGAGACCCTCTAAAGTGAGACTTAGAGTAAAGGCAGAAAATAAGAGTCCCAGAAAGGTCTTTGGTTCTAAGAGCCTATGTGGCACTGTTGTTACTACTAACAGTTAACATGTAGTGTCTGCCTGGAAAGATGTTATAGGCTTTATAGTCATTACCTAATTTATTAATCAAATACCTCTAGGAAGTGCTGTTATCATAACTTGCTTCCTTTTTCTGAGGAGAAAACAGATTCAGAAAGCTTACGAAGCTGGCTCAAGGTCACCAGAAATAGTACAATCAGGGCTGGGTGTGGTGGTTAATGCATGTAATCCTAGCATTCTGGGAGGATGAGGCAAGAGGATCACTTGAGCTTAGACCAGCTCAAGCAAGAGCAAGACCCCGTCTCTACTAAAATTAGGAAAATTAGCCAGGTGTTATGGTGGGAACCTGTAGTCTCACCTATGTGGGGGGCTGAGGCAAGAGTATTGCTTAAACTCAGTTTGAGGTTGCTGTGAGCTAGCTGATGCCATGGCAGTCTAGCCTGGGCAATAGAGTGAGACTCTGTCTCAAAAAATAAAGAAACAGTGCAATCAGATCTTACCCCAGTGGTTTGACTCTGGAGTCAGAATTTGAACCTAGTCCCGTTTCTGATTGATCTGACTTCTAGTAATATATAGCTACCTCAAGGGAATATAATCAAATCTAAGGAAAAGATACCATGAAGTTTCTTTTCTTTTTCTTTCTTTCTTTTTTTTTTGCAACAGAGTCTCACTCTATTGTCCTGGGTAGAGTGCTGTGGCATCACAGGTCACAGCAAACTTCAGTTCTTGGGCTTAGGTGATTTTCTTGCCTCAGCCTCCCGAGTGAGTAGCTGGCTTATTATTATTTTTTTAATAAATTTTTTTCAGCTGGTCCACCTTCCCCCCCATTCCTGAGAGTGTGTGGAATCTAATCCCAGTTAGGCTCTGGAGGTAGCTTATTTGAGGAGTGTTTGGCACAGATTTGCCTGAGTATTGAGGAAAATCTCCACGTCAAAAAAGACATTTCCAGATCAAGCTAAGGAGAGTTGGGGCTGAGGATGATGGGGCATTTGCTTCTAAGAATTCTTGGAATCCCAGGAAAAAGGAAATTTAAAGATAGGAAGGCAAGATTTTGAGAGCATGTGCTTGAGTAACTTCCCTTCATCCTTTCTGTTTATTATTATACTCTAAGAACAGAAAAGGGTCTTGAAAAAAAAAAAAACTAGTACATGTTAGATTAGATAAAGGGAGGGGAAAAATACCTCTTTCGCAAATACTTTGAATTGAACTCATAGTAAATTTTATCAACTCTTACTGTTTGCAGCTTAAATTTTAAAAATATTTTTCTTTAGTATACGTACATTTTATTGCCGCTAGTGATGCAGATAAGCAAAGAGGGGATAAATGAAGGAGAATCTATAAAGGTACATTTCTCTCTGGTGCTTTTATCATTCCTTCCTTAATCATTTAATAGGTTTAACATTTAGGTTTATCTCCCCTTATGCATTGAATAGTCTGGTGGACATAAAGGAAAAGCCAAAAACCATGTAGCAGGAAGGAGAGGAAAGAGGAAAAAGCTTGGAAAATTCATGTGCTCAATTAAAGGCTCCTGAGTGGGTTAGCCTGGCAGATTTCCTGCCTGTTTCTATTCATTACACCCTATTCAGACTGCTCTCCAGGGCCCCTTTTTGGTCAAGTCTAGGACCTTTCTCATGCTAACCTTCCTGAATCAGCTTTCCTTTAATATTGATCATCTCCTCCATCCTCAAATCATCCCTTCTGTAGATTCCAAGCTCCAGAGTTTTCTTTCATCAAGGTCGAAGACCTGTACTCCTCTCTCAAATTTCACCTAGAACCTTTCAACTCTAAGCCATCTTCTCTGACTTAGGGCCTGGTCCTGCTATCCCTAGTGATTCTCTCTTGAGAAAGTTCTCTAACCTCAATTATTATTCCATAATACCCTATCCATAATATGATCTTGCTGCAGGAAGATGAGGCCCCAAAGGAGAGAAAGAACACCCAAACACTGTGTTTAAAAGAGGAAGGGCTTTATTCTGGCCCGCAGAGTGATGGCAGACCAGAGTCCAAAATGGCCAGGCTCCTTGACTGGCTCAGTCTTCTTTTTATCTCCAGTTGAAGTTCCAGCCCATGGACACCTTTCTCATTAGTCAGTTTGAATCAAGCTGGAGAAGTGGGCTTGGACTTTTACGGAACTGTGGGCTTTTACAGACGTGGATGCAAGCGTTAGTTTCCAGGTCCCAGGAAGGTAAGTTTCTACAAATTCCTAAGAGCTGAGTCACCAGGAGGAGGACCTAGCAGGTGTATGCTTGGGGTCTCCTTGAGAAGACCTCTGTTCTCTTAGACCTCACTTTTTCTGGGTCTTCTCTCTCATCCTGAGCAACCATCTTTCCAATCTTAATCTAGGTCTGGATATCCACCCAGCTTCTTCTTGCGAACAGGCTTCCCCTCATATCACTGACATTATTAGAACTTGAACACGTATGGAATTGAATTATCCCCCAATATTCTCCAGCTGCACTCTTGATACTCTTTTGAGAATTCATGGAGAACTGATCAAAGCAAATTAACCTAGTTAAATTTAATTTTTAAATTATCTCTCCTCCCCATTGAGAGATTTGCTTTATTTAGTCACATGCATCAACATCAAACAATCAGATTCAGAAAATATGATGGTCACCTGGGAGGATAGATTTCAAATTGCCTTGAATACATGGTCTGATTAACAACAGCTACAAGTGAATTAAAAAAAATGCAGTTTCTAAGATGTTTACTGAAAAATTAACATTAAAATGACCCAAGTTTCCAAAAGTAGGCCCTAATATATAAAAAAAAGAAAAAAGAAATAAAAAAAGTTATTGGCTAGATATACATTGTGTATACTGTATTACTGTTAGGGATGATGGGTCCCACTTCCCTGAACGCAGTTGACATGTTTCAATTACTCAGCTGATCCAGAAAGTTCAACTGAGGCACAGCAGTATTGAAAGCAAAAATGAATGGAAACTAAGAATAAAATTGGAGCAGTACAGGCAGTGCGGATAGAGAACAAAGTAATCTGCACGTGTTTCAGTGCAACAAAGAGAAATTTTATTTAAGAAGAGCAAAGAGAAAGTTTAGAGCACTCCCAAAGAGAGTTGGAAGTGGGTCCCTCTCATGAAGGAGAAAAAGTGAGAGACCCAGAGATGCAGGGCTGTAAATACCCCTGTGTTTGAAATTGGTTGCCAGTCATTGGTCTCCTTGTGCCACCAGGCATTATAGCCCTTTTCTGTTGGTTGAGCAGTGAAGGACCCTATGGACCTCCAGATTTCCCTGTTCTCCAGGTCAGGTTTTGCTCCTGTCCCCAATGAAGCCCCTTTCTTTGTGTCTCTTCCCAGTCACAAATTCCAAGAGCATAAAGATAATGGGTGAGGCAGCAAGTCAGGAACAAGATGCCTTTCAACAGTTGCTCTCAGAGGTGGAGCTTGTGGTGACTCACACATGATCCCAGCATTTTAGGACGCTGAAGTGGGACCCCAGGAGTTGGAGACTGTTGGGTTTGGCGATCTAATCTTGTTCTGTCTTCTTGGTTCTTGGTGTGCTCTTGGCAGAAGAATGACCAGATCCACCAAAAGCAAGGCAAGTGTGAAACAGTTCATTGAAGAAGAGAAAGATGGGATTACAGAGTGAGAGCAAGATGTATGTTTTTGGAACAAGATGCATTAGCCACAGACAATAAAGGAGCCCCTTGTCTTGACAAAAACGGCCTTGGCTATGGTCTGGGCTCTTGTTTTATAATGTCTAGACTGCACCCTCATCACCGTTCAGACATCATCATGGAACCACTCTGATGGATGGTTGGGAGTCATATGACCAGGTCTTCCATCCCGTCAGACCTCCAAAGAGCCTTTCTGAAAGCCTGTTTAGGGGGTGAACTGCAAGGCAGATTTAAGCTACTGATTTGATAATTAGCCTTAGGGTTATTCTAGGTCACCTCCCAGACCCTATCACACCTGTACTGCTTTGCCTGTGGCTGGGAAGTCCTCCAGATTCTTTTGCTGTTGGCTTACTAAGTTCTGCTTGATAGATTTGTAGGCATTCCCTCCTCCCCCAGGAATTATATTTAAATGATTCGAGTCAGGTCTGGTTACAGTGGGATCTTCTTTCCTGTAATATACTGAGATATTAGGGAGGAGAAGGAAAGTCAAATTTTCCTTTTGGTGGGTCCATCTGGTTATACAGAGGGAGAGCCCCTTCCAAAACTGTTGATCTCTAAGGGCCTTCAATTCAAAATACTCCTTGTAATAAGGAGTCATATTTTTGGGGAAAATTTCCTAAGCTCCTTCAATATATTCACATTCAGTATCTATTCTTGAGTGGGCAAGCAGAAAGTTATTTTCTCAAATGTCTTTTACCTAGCCTTTTTGTTTTTATTTCTTGAGAAAAAGACCTCCCTTTAAATCCTAAATGCTGGTTCACATGGAAACTCCAAGATCTGACTGTTTGTATTTTACTGATTAATTGTTCACATTTCCTTCTTTCATTAATATGCAATATTTCATTGATACATAAAATTTATGGGGTACTTGTGATGTTTTATTACAGTTATAGAATGTGTAATGCTCCACTCGGAGTATTTAATGTGTCATCACCTTGAATATTTATCATTTCTGTGTGTTGGGGACATTTTAAGTCCTCCCTTCTAGAGGAATATACTATACGTTGTTATTAACTATAGTCATGCTACTTTTCTATTGAACATTAGAACTTGACCTTCTATCTACCTATATGTTTGTACCCAGTGACCACCCCCTCTTCATCCTCTTACCACTCATATATTACTGAACCGAACTGAAGTCTGCTCACCTGGTGCAGCCAAGTCAGAAACCAAAGCTGAGAGTCACAGCTCAGAAAGGGACCACGTTCACAGGGGTCTCTATAAGGAGAGAAAGATGCTAATGCTTGAAACTTGAATTCACTGATGTTTCTACAGGGGTGAGGGGAAACTTGCCCTTCCCCCCTGAAAGACCACTGAAAGATCAACTCACAATTAAGGTCGATTAATGAGAGAAATATTTATTTCTAAATGCCATGTGTGTGTATTTCAATGATGATTAGATACTTTTCTTCCTGCCTTTTAGAAAGGAGGGGAGAAGTGGATTACAGGTGCAGCACATGGTTGTGAGGGAGGATGAATAGATGAGGGAAATAGATTGACTAATAAGTTAACCCGAGAGACAGGTATTGTGTTTAAAATGATTTGGGTTGGGTCTGCTTGCATTCTCCATCTTCTTTCCTGAAATATATTGAGATAACAGGGAGGGGAAAGGAAGTTAGTTGCCCCTTTTGATCTTTTGATCAGTTCAATCTGGTTTATGCAGATAGAGGGAAACCCCCTTCTAATGCTTCCTGATCTTGAATGGCTTTTAATTCAAAGTATTCTTTATACCAAGGACTCATAGTTTGGGGTGAAATTTCCTTAGTTCTTTCATCTCGTAAGTTGGGTTTTTTTGCAGGCAGGGGTATATTTCAGCCAGGTGGAAATGCACATCAATACATGGAGGTGTTGCCACCCAGCCAGGGTCATCTGCCCATTGCCCCAGAGAAAGCCAGTACCCAGAGCTAGTAGGATTTACAGCAGAGAAAGAGTTACTCTGCATGGTGTTAAGCGGAGAGAGGAGAGCAATTTCTCAAATCTGCCTCCCCAAGAATTGGAGGGACAGGGCTTTTAAAGACAGTTTGGTGGGTAAAGGATTAGGCAGTCAGGGTCTGCTAAGTGGTTGGATTCAGGGCAGAACCGTCAGTCTTTTGGACTGACCGTGGTCTGGGTGGGTCTGCCAGTCCTACTGGAATATAGTTCTTTAGGGGGTCCAAGACCAGTTAAGTCAGTTCCTTGGTCTGGGTTCTCAGTCAATCCCCTGGAATGCAGGACCTAGAAGATGTCTCAAAAACTGGCCCTAGGAAGATATCTTTGGGGAGATATCTCTGCTGCTCTCTGGAATTGCTGACTTTCTGTAAATAGAAGTGAAATTGTTGAAAACAACAAAAACTGGCCCTGGGTTTCAAACAGGTGATATTTACAGAGAAAAGTTAAAAAACTTTATGGCTACCAGCTGTGTCCTTGAGAGCAGCAATTATAGAGAAGCAAAGAAGGAGAAAGTGACTGACCATGATCAAGCAAACGAGGGGACAGTGGCTGATTATTATCCTTATTTCAGGTAAGCCTTCTCCTTCATGGAGTTTGATGATTATTCTTTTAACCAGACCTGTTCCTTTATGGAATTTTGGGACCCTTTCTTCAGTTCTTGCCTTGCACCCTTTTATCAATTTGTAAGGACAGCTTTAGAGGTTATACATTGGTCTGCCCCCCAAAGTGGGATATCCTGAAGTTTGGAGGGGATGTAAATGGATTCAGAGATTCTTGCAGTGTTATGATGGGTGTGATGGGCCCCTCAGGGGGATATTTAAAACACAGAACAGTGGTTGGAATTCAGTTCCTCAGTCACCCCTTATCTGCAAAAGAACTAGGGAGCACATGTTAAGGTGCCACCCTCTCCTTTCCACAGGGGGCCAGAAGATCTTATGTGGATGCCACTGTTCTCAAGAGGTTGCTCACTCACTCTTCAGGACTGGCCAGGTGTCCGCAACTTCCTCTGAAGGAACACAGCATTTTCCTTACTTGTCATGCTTAGGGGTCTCTGTTTCACACACACCCTTCCCAGGCTCTGATTTTAATCCTTCTGCTTTCTACTATGTGAGATCAACTCTTCGAGCTCCCACGGATGAGTGAGAACATGCAATCTCTGTCTCTCTGTGCCTGGCTTATTTCCTTTAACACAATGACCTCCAGGTCCCCCCATGTTGCTGCAAATGACTTTATTTTGTTCTTTTTTATTGGCAAGATAGTTTCCATTGTGCAAATATACCACATTTTATTTGTCTGTTTGTCAACTGATGGACACTCAGGTTGATTCCATTTCTTAGCTATTGTGAATAGTGCTTTGGTAAACATGTGAGTGCAGGTATCCCCTGGATATATTAATTTTTTTCCCTTTGGATAAATGCCTAGTAGTAAGATTGCTGAATCTTACAGTTCTATTTTCTATTTTTTGAGAAATCTTTATGGCCAGGCTCATTGCCTCAGCTGGGCACAATGCCGCCTGTCTGTAATCTTAGCACTCTTGGAGGCTGAGGCGGATGGATTGCCTGAACTCAAGACCAGCCTGAGCAAGAGTGACACCCTGTCTCTACTAAAAATAGAAAAACTAGCCGGGCATTGTGGTGGGCACCTATAGTCCCAGCTTCCGGGAGGCTGAGGCAAGAGGATTGTTTGGAGGATTCGCTTTACCATCGCTTCTTCCACCCTAACACTCTACTCTGTGAAGGCCCTGCATGAACAAAGTATTAGGGTTGGGAGGCAGTTTATGCCTTGGGAAAGTTCTAAACGAATCCGCTTGTTTGGGAATCCAACCCTGATGTTAGTTTCAGGAACATTCTGAGGACCATGAGGAAATGAAGTTAATCTAGCTTTGGGGGCCTGGGACAGGAGACAAGTCCAGGCTCCTTATATTTCCAGAAGGCAGGAGTTAATTGAGGGCAATAAATGCTGGGTTTTCCATTAGATCAAATTTCTTTCAATTTTCCCTCACCACAATCCCCTCTGGGGTCCCCGCCAAGCCTGCAGGAAGATCAGATGAGCACCAAGATGTTGTGTCTGGAGACCTACTAATCACAGGTATTTTTAACTGATGGCTTTTCCTGACCCTAGGAAGTGCCTGTTTTACAACAGAGCTCCCCTCACCCAGTCGCCATGACTCTCCTTAAGTGTCAGCTTCTCTTAGAGTGGAGGGCATTTGTGCTGACTCCTGGGCTCTCCGGTGATTTAGATGTCTTCACAAGGTGGGGTGGGGGAATGTCTTCTCAATGAGCATAGAAGATGTGGGAATTCAAGCAGAAACAACACAAAATGCTAGAGTTCCCAGTTTTTATTTGCTGAAGGAGAAAAATCTCTTCAGTTTTTAAGATTTTTTAAATCAGATTTTAAACACAAAGTTACAGAAAACTTGATTCTCAAAACATAGCTTCTTGGTGTATTAAGCTTAGACTGCCAAATAAATTTTTGTCATTCACAGGCTTTCACCCAAAGATGAATTTGTCTCATAATAAATTATCCACAGATAGGTGCTATGTAGGGACAGAAACATGAAAATGTCTTGGTCTCTGGTATTTCAGTTACAGTTGTTCTATAGATGATTTAATGAAAATGGTAGCAGAGTTTTCTTGGCGGGAACTGCACCTTTTAAGTATGGAAACATAGTTGTGATCTATTTTTCATATGAAAGTGTGAGTGATTGTAAATTGGTTTCGTAATAGTACTGAGTGCATTGGATACATGATCTACCTCTTTATGATTTAATAAAAAATAAAAAAACAAAAGAAATAAATTTAGAAACAAAGGATTTCTTTGCTAAGTTTTACTTTTGACAATTGGCTGTAGAAAATGCTGTGTCAGCCTTTAGGACTAAGCCAAACAATATTTTTGTCTGTCAAGGGGTTGGAAGTAAAGTGTTGTGATAAAGGCAAAAAGGAATAAGAACTTATGAAAGCCATGAAATGAGCTTTTTTTAAAAGATTTTTTAAATCAGATTTTAAACACAAAGTTACAGAAAACTTGATTCTCAAAACATAGCTTCTTGGTGTATTAAGCTTAGACTGCCAAATAAATTTCATAAGTGCGGGAAGGGAAATTCTTGGATTGATTTTAAGTTGCATACAATAAAACTTTCTTAGGAAGAGCACTAGTTGAAAGAGAGGCTCTAATTATACAAGTCCTGCTGGTATTCTGTTAAAAAAAAAGTTGTTTCCCATCACGTTTTTGTTTTGGAGGTGTGGCTTGAATTATATCTCTTTTGTACCATATGTTTTTTGAGTTGGATTTTGCATTTGTTTTGTTAGTTATTGCAGTGCTGTATTGGAAAGGATTATCCTTAGGAGGAAGTTACCTGATGGGTAATATGGAATTTCAG
Organism: Arctocebus calabarensis; assembly: GCA_963573935.1. Lineage (NCBI taxonomy): Eukaryota > Metazoa > Chordata > Mammalia > Primates > Lorisidae > Arctocebus > Arctocebus calabarensis. Next base: position 22,079 of record CAUYON010016806.1, read on the forward strand.
TTATTCTAAGTTCTAAGCCTACACATACTTTGTCTTTTCACCGTTTTCTTGCTGGGAGACTAAGAGTGTACTCCTTGTAAGCAGAGGTAGGTGAAGTCATATTTTTACAGATGGATATTTTTACAGGAAGGATTTTGGAGTTTACTGGAGGAAAACAAAGATTCAAAGACTATCCTGATTTGAGCTCAGATTATAATTTCCTCTGATGTCAGGAGATTTATTTCTTTTCATCTTTTACTTCCTTAATCTTTGGTGGCCTTTGAACTTTCCTAACACAAAGCTGGGATAGAACTTTTCAATAGTTAATTGAGTAGAAAATCCATTAAAAAGTGTGTATATATATATATATATATGTAGATAAACATAATATATACATTTCCTTTTTGTAGGACAAATCTAGAAAGTCATGACAAAGTTATTTATGTGAATAGTCAATCTAAAAATATTACTCTTAGTTTATTTTTAAAATGTAAATTTTAAACTTTCCCTCCCCCATTTCCCAGAAAAATTACAATCTGAGCTAATACTTTTCATGCAGTCTAGAGTCTAGGATTATTTCTTTCTGTCATCTTTTGAGATTTAAATACTTTTTCTTGCTGTTCATATTGCATCAGTCAGTTTTAAGTATCACTCCATATCACATTCATCAACCATAAATCACACTTAAAAAAATTCAGTAATAGCTGTTGATTATTTATTTGGCTGGCTTTTAAAAATTCTTCAATTGCTTAAGTTTTCTAAAATGAGTCTAAGAATCCAGAATGATTAAGTAGAATGGGAGCCACTGACATCACCTGCTCTCAACTTTCACACTTTAGAAAGGAGAATATTAAGCATGAAGAGATCTTAAATGGAGTCACAAGACCTAACTACGGCAAAGAGATGAGAGAGAAATAAATTTTGGACAAATTTAATCGGCAGCATTTCCCAGTTGACTGGCCAAGGATCCCTTTGTTGACAGAGCACTGGGCAAGCCTAGTGTTATACCACTACACAGAAATATTCTTTCTCAGCTTGTCCTACACTTGAGCCAAAATATGCTATTTTTTACAAAGTGAAACAATCTTAATGACTTTAATTTTACATGCTATTGATGTCATTGGTCTATGCATAGAGCAAAAGATATAAAGATGCCATGGAAAGGGAAACTTAGAACACTGATGAGATTACATGTACATGGATGGCAATAAAAGTGTTTGAGATTGTTTTTGTCTTGGATCTTTAGGACATAACATAGTTTTATTCTTAAAAAGGTAGGAGGTGAGAGAGAGAGACTCCTTAAATCTCAATAGGTAAGCGATAAAATGAAAGCAGACAGATTAGAAATGCTTTGTTGTGAGGAGGAAGAAATTCTTAGATGATGTCTATATATATGGAGACGTGAAGCTCTTCCTGCTTCTTCTCACTCAACAAGAGACATTCAAATTATGATAGCAATTATGGTGTCAGTTCCAAAGAATGTGGTTCTAGAGTTAAGATTTTATGTAAAACTAACTGTATTTGCTTAGATTTAAAAAAGGCACATCCGAAAAACACATTTAAGTTGCAGTCAAAATTACTAGACTGAATAGGATTCATCAGACTTGCTGTTGTCCCAGGAGCCTATTAGACTGTAAGAGCTATGAGAATGGAGATTTCCATTGGTTGTACCACCTGTATTCCTTGCATTCAAATAATGATTGGCACAACATAAACATTTGGTAAAGAAAGCAATTTAGTTTATTTTATCAACCAATTAGTATTTAATTGAAAAGATAATGCAGACACACATTTAAAAATGTAAACATGAGCAATGATTACACAGTGTGTTTATTCTCTTTCAAGACTTTTGGGCTGCCACTTTTAGTTCTGTCCACAGAAGCAACCACTGTAACCAGTTTACACAATATTCTTCAAAGATATCCTATGTATAATTCAGCATCAATACACATATGTGTATACAGGGCTTCCATAAAGTTCATGTACAATTGAAAATAGTGTGCAATTTTAAATTTCACATGAACCTTATGGACACCCTGTATATGGATATGATTATATATACCCGTGAAGGCACACTATATAGTCTGTTCTACACCTTGGTTTTGTTCACTTAATAGTTATCTTATAAATATATTTTGAAATTTTGAGAGTTGCTTTCTAACAATGAACACTTATATGTCATTGATTTTTACTTTTTATTTATTTTATGATTGAAGTTGACTGGCTCCCTTGCCCCCTGTCCTTTTTTTTTTTTTTTTTTTTTTTTTGAGACAGGGTCTTGTTATATAACCAGGGCTAGAGTCCATTATGTCATCATAGCTCACTGTAACCTCAAACTCCTGGGCTTAAGAGATCCTCTTGGTATAGCTTCCTGACTAGCTGGGACTATAGGCACCTGACACCAGACTTGGCTAATTAAAAATTTTTTTTTTTTGTAGAGTTGGGAGTCTCACTTTGTTGCCCAGATTGATCTCAAACTCCTGGTCTTAAGCAGTTCTCCTGCATCAGGCTCCCAACTGGAATTGCAGGCGTGAGCTTCTATGCCTGACCTCTTTTTCTATGTTCATAAGCCTTTTAAGATTCCTTTCTATGGACTACTATCTTAAGTTCTTTGCTAGTTTTTCCATTGTCTTAATGATCTTTCATGAGTAATTTGTAAGAGATCTTTATATATTAAAGAAATGAACTCATTGTCATGTATATTAAAATATTTTTCCCAGTCTATCATTTCTCTTTTGACTTTGTGTGGTATTTCTACTTCCACGCATAAAACCTCCCAAAACATTTAAGTGCAGTCACATTCACTAATCATTTTGGAATTTGGGTTTTGTGTATTCAGAAAAGTCTTCTCACTTCCAAAAAGAAATATATTCTCCTATATTTACTTTTCATAGTTTTATAACTTCATTTTATATATTTAAATGTTTGATTCTCCTGCAATTTATTTATTGGATGAAAGCTAGCTTTATTAGATGTGTTCCAGATGCCTAGCCAATGGAATAAGTCACATGCCCTTAGTGGTTTGAAATGTCACCTGTTTCATATTTTAAATTTAAATATATTTAAGAATTCATTTAAAAATATTAACTTTGTTATGAAAAATTTCACGCTTATAAAAGTAGATAAAACAATAAGATGAAATCCCAGTATATCCCATCATTTACTTTCAAAACTTCCAACATAATCAATCTCTTCTCTTCCATACCTCCTTCCTCTCCGCATTATTTTGAAGAACGTATTTCATTTTGAGCTATTCCAGTGTGTCTGTTTTAGTTTGTAACCTCCCAGAAGCAAATCCTGAGACAAAGATTTGAATGCAAATCCTTTCTTTGTAAATGCCACCCAGGAAATGGGAAAATGAGGGAGAAGAGGGAATGAAATGGGTAGAGAGAATGTCAAAAAGTCTGTTACCAATAACTGTGGCTTCATCCTGTTGGGAAATGCTGGGAGGTGGTAGAGAGCATAAGCCCTAGTGTTATACACTTCCTATCCCAAGGGGCAAGGAAACTCAGATATGTATTCATGAGCCCTCAAAGTCATTGACAGAGGACTCTGTGGAGTAGGAATGAGAGTTCTTCAACACTTCCAGGCTATCATGCTTGTGAGTCTCTGTGGATCAGAGAAGGCCTCAGGTAAAGATTCCCAGATACTAGGAGTTAGAATTTGGGCAGGTATCCAAGGCAATGGTAAGAACCAAGGTCATACGGATACAGAGCTAACAAAACCTGCTAATATCACTTAAAATAAAGCATAACCACAATATAACTATCACAACTAGAAAAATTAACAAAATTCCACAATGTCAGCCTGTGTTCAAATTTTCCTAATTTTTTCATAAATTTGTTTTGTTTATGTTGTTTATTACTTTACATTAGATTTTAGTACAGTCTATGTATTATATTTGTTTCAACATAATCAATCTCTTCTCTTCAATACCTCCTCCCTCTCTGAGTTATTTTGAAGTACTTGTTTCATTTTGAGATATTCCAGATATTTTATGTTTTAAAATTGCTTTTAATTTATGGGGCCCTCACCCCTTTTTAAAGATTATTTCTTAAGATAGTTTTTGCAGACGAGGAAAGTAATGGGAAAAAATAAATACAAACAAATTTTAGAAGGCCTAAGTAATACCCATTCCCCAATTTTCTATCTTTTCTGGATTTAAGTAAATTTAAAGGAAAAGCTTCTTAAGATTTCTCTCTCTCTCTCAGATTTCCTTAATTATTTTCTATCTTTTGTTTTATACTTGATTTTTTTTTTAATTATTTGGGATTCATCAAAGGTACAAAGAATTAGGTCACACGGATTGCATTTGTTACCTCTTATAATTATGTCCCGCCCCTAAGAGGTGTGCCATACACTGTGACCCCGCAGACCCCTTCCTCTGCCTTCACCCTCATTCCCCTACCACCTACCTTGTATGAGTTCGTCCACTGCCTTCCTATTAGAATCAAGTACATTAGATTCCTGCTTCTCTGTTCTTGTGATGTTTTTCTAAGAGGAATGTGTTCCAACTCAATCTTTATCCTTCTTTAACAAACTCTCAAGTATTACTTTATAATCTCTTCTGGATTTTTAAATATGATAATAACAGCTAACATTTATTGAACATAAATAAATGTATCAGATATCTACTAAGCTCTTGACACGATTATCTTATTTAATCTTAACAATAGATCTATTAGATGTATTAGATATATAGCTCTATTTTATACCTGGTGAAACTTATGCAAAAAAGGTAAGTAATCCATCTCACATGCAAAAATACTCCAACTCAAAAGCACATTTTTCATCCTGCATGAGGCTCTTTTTCTTTGTATTCTCCTCTTTTGAGAGAAATATATTTTTCTACAAATATGTATGGTATACCTTCCAGCCAAATTAGTGTCTGTGAAAGATATAAAAGAGTTAAAAACTACATCATAATCTTAAAACCAAGTGATATCAAAAGATAGGGTATGCACTGGCAAATAGAGAAAACTTAAAACAAGTGCAAAATGATCTTTCATGAATTACATAGTCCTCAAAGCAAAAAGAATGATGATCAGTGTGTTCAGGACCAGCCACCAAAGGTTTACAAATAACTCCAAGTAGGGTTTTCTTATCAGGTTAAGTGCTAGACCCTTGGCTGACTTCTGCCACTTTGACTTGATGGTAAAAACTGTATTATCTTCATTCATGTCTACAAAGTCACATTTCTTTGTCTTTTACTTTCTTTGATGCCCAGAATGATAAATTAACTTACCCCAGGTCACACAACCAGGAAGTGGGGAATAGTGAAGAAGACAACTTGGTTGGCACATTACGTAGGGCTTTCTTAGATCTTTGCTCAGAAATGTTTGATGGTTTTCAATGCCTAGGTCTCACATGCTTTTATTAAGATTATCCCGAAGTAGTGTTTGGTGATATTATAGGGGAAGTTAAAAATAATTTTATTTTCTACTTAAGTTTTTGCTACTACATAGAAATATAATTGAATTTTTTTATATTAATCTTTTTCCTGTGACCCTGCTAAATTCCATGATTATGTCTATGTGTTGTGGTATAGATTTGGTAGGATTTTCTACATAAGTTTTCAAAAAAAAATACATGTAATATTTTTAAGAGGTAGTTTTATGTCTTCTTTTCCAAATCTTTAAGTCTTTGTTTTTTTTCTTTTCTTACATTATTACATTGGCTATTACTGCCAGTACAATAATAAGAGAAGTAGTGAGATCAGACATCCTCTGAATTATTCTCAACCCTAGGGTGTGTTTAGTTTCTTGCCATAAACTTTATCTCTATTTTGTCTAATCACTTCGCCTCTATTTTGTTAAGTTTTGTGATATTATCTTTAAGGTGTTTTTTTTTTGGTAGATGATCTTTTATCTCATGAAATCTCCTGATATTCTATTATTACTTGCATGCCTGGATGTTTTTTGTTTGGCTGGGCTCTTTTTTTTTCTTTTTTTGGACAGGATATCAATTGCTCAGGCTGGAGTCCAGTGGCATGACCATAGATCACTGTAACCTCAACTCCTGGGCTCAAGTGATCCTCCCACCTCAGCATCAGGAGTAGCTAGACCTTACTGGTGCATGCCACCACACCTGGCTGATTATAAAACTTTTTTGTATGACAGTATTTTTTTTTTATTGTTGGGGATTCATTGAGGGTATGAGAAACCATGTTACACTGTTTGCATTTGTTGGGGAAAGTCCCTCTTACAATCGTGTTTTGCCCCCAAAAGATCTGGCACACACCAAGACCCCACCCCCCTCGCTCCTTCCCTCTCTCTGCTCTTCCTTTCTCCACTCTCCCTCCTTCTTTCTCTCTCTGCTCTCCCCTTCCCTTACCCCCACCGTGTGAATAATTGTCATTAATTGTCCTCATATCAAACTTGAGTACATGGGATTCATGCTTCTCCATTCTTGAGATGTTTTACTAAGAATAATGTGTTCCACTTCCATCCAGGTTAATACAAAGGCTGTAAAGTCTCCATTTTTTTT
>CAUYON010016809.1:0-24356 GCA_963573935.1 Arctocebus calabarensis
GGTGAAACTTATTAAATGTCGAGTATCAATGTCTTTATATAGTGATCAAAAAAATGCCATGAAGGCTATCTCTAACAGTATGATCAAAATATTTCTGATTGTATATGAAGCACATTCTGCCCTATGATTGCACCAATGTACGCAATTATGATTTAATAAAATTATTTTTAAAAACTATTCTTTCTTAAATTATTATAGTTTTATACAAATACAGCTTTCTTTCATTCCAGGACTAGACTTAGTTTAATTCTTCAAATGTCAAGTCCATTTATTTTAAATATATCAAAATGTAGGATGTCTACATAATCCATGTAAATATCGCTTTGAATTTTCAGAATATTTCTCCTACTTGCTATCATTCCTGTCAATGACCAAGTATTCATATCTTCCCATTCCTTATCCTCTGCTTTGTCTTGACGTGATGAGTCAGGCTTCTCTTCTCCAAACAGGTCCCTGAATGTTGGCTTACCCTAAGCTTACATCAAGCACTCAGTTTGACTCATGATTCATAAATCAGGCTTCAAAACATGTCCTCCTAAACAGCTCAACAAGAGAATCTGCAGACCACAGGGAGACATTCACTTTCAACTGCACATCTGAAACATTACCCTGCACTTATCTGATGCAATTGGGCAGTGCCTCAAATGTGTAGGGTGCCAGCCCTATATACCTGAGGTGGTGGGTTCAAACCCAGCCCCAGCCAAAAACTGCCAAAAATAAATAAATAAATTTTTCTGCTATCCTTTCTTGCTCTTCTCAATTAATAAAATCCTTTTTGTTTGATTTTAAGGGGTTTGAAGATTACTGAGATCAGAGGCTTCTCCCTACTGCAATAGTCTCTTTGAATAAAATCTCCCTTTATTTAAGTCTAGATTTTTATTTGAACATAATATATACTCTTATTTTATATTTTCCCTAGGGATATCCTTTATTATATAGTATTCTCTAAAATAACTGGCCAAATATCATTTTTTTCCTTTAATAAATCCATGTTCATCTATTTTTTCCCAACCATCCTAAGATCCTCATATTTTCACCTTAAATCATAAAATTGCTCTATTGTTCACTTTCAACACTGCACAGGACAATTGACACTCTGAAAGTGTGGCTGCATTTCCTTTATGTAACCTCCCTGTGGTTATACCATGTGGTGCAATGGAACAAATGTATGCTTCTTCTTTCTGTCTCTCAGAAAAATATGTTGATAATATTTGTTGAGTTCTGTTTTTCTGAAACAATTCTTTTTTTCCCTCTGATTTTCTGGGAAGTTGGCCATATGCCTAGGCCTCATTGATTTAGGTATTCATTCATCAAACATTGACCCTGTTTGATAGAAACTATAGACACTCTGATAAACAATACAGTCTTTGGTGGAGGTGCAGAATTACAGAGAACTCTGTGGTTTTCTGCATTATTCTAGGTCCTCTGGGTATTCTTTCTTTTAAAGAAACTACTATTGCACATTTTAAAGAATACTATTGTTAAGATACTTCATAGAAATTACCCCAACTAGTGCTTTTTGTCATTAGTCATTTCATTAATTCTGCTTTATCACAAACTGTCATAACCAATTTTTTTCTTGAATTCTTTTTATTCTTCTAAATGTATCATTGGCATGATTATTATTTCAGTTTCTAAGGTCACAAGAATCTAAAAAAAAAAAAAGAAAAAGGTAAACTGTGGCCTCACATTCAGATACAGTGAAATCACTATCCAGTGCTCTGTCTTCAACTCTGCTCTGATTTCCTCTGTAATATTTTTTTTTCCAAAGGAAAGCTTTCCCCACAATGAAATAAGAACAAAAACAACTTCAAACACATATTCTATAACTTTAGCAAAGTTAGCTTTAAGAAAACCTCATTCTTTTCAACAAAAGTTTGTGGGATTGTGGGGGTTATGCATTTGCTGACAAGACGAAGTCCTACACAGTGGCAGTGTCTGGGCCACAAGCGCATTTTAGAGTTAGCGGTGGGCAGGTCAACATGAACCATGCTAGAGCCACATAGAAGAAGAATGAGAAAGAGGTGGTTTTAGAAGAGATTTTTGTTGCTTTTACCAGAAGAGTGAACAAATGACCAACAAAATATATCCAGGGGTATATAGTACTGAGGAGACTCCATAAGCAGGGCTTGCATATTTCCTTTGTCAGAGCTATAAAAGTCTGGTTTTGCCATTTCCAAGGAAGAGGCAATAAACATGTGTGAACTTTGTTTTTCTTCCAGGACAACATAAATTCTTGCACAGACATTATTAACAGTATCTTCATACAATGTAACAATGTAAGAAATTTCTAGAGATACAAATCTAACACAGGCATCTTTGTGTGATTAAAATATTGTCCTCATAACAGCTTTAATCCATAAAGATACATCTAGGGATAGAAAGACAAAAACCAATTTCTGCCCTTCTCACCACTTACACTGTTTCTCTTTATTCATTCCCAGGGTAACTTTTACTCCAATGAGCACTGTTCAGGTCCCATAGAGAATGCAAAGAGAGTCTGATAAAGAACAATTACATCCTACATGTGTATTTGTATGTGAATGGTATGTGTATACCACACACACTCACATACAGATATGTACAGAAATGAACCCCTGTCCCCAATGAGACAAAAATTAACTATAAGAGATTCAATGGAAAACATCCTGCAAGAGTTCTAAATCAATCTCCAAATGAATTTTAACGTGGAGATCAGGAGAGACTTTTGAAAAAAGTAATATTGGAAGAGTGTGTGAAATTCTGAGACATGAGGTTGAGTTTGGTATAACCAAAGAGAGAAGATGACTGGATGTGTCTGCAAAGCTTAGAGCAAATAATTTAATTTTGCTATCTCAAAGGTCACACATAGAACACTATTGAAGATAATTCTGGAAAAGTAGTCTGGTGTTAATTTTTAAAATATCCTCATGGATAGCTCAGTGAGTGGGGTGCTGGCCCCAAATACTGAGGATGGTGATTTCAAACCCAGCCCCAGCCAAACTACAATAACAACAACAAAAAAAGAATAAAATAAAATATCCTCATGGCATACCAAGAAGGCTGACTTGAATTATGTGGAAAATGAGGAATTACTGAATATTTTAAAGAAGATCTTACGATGAAACAGCATTTTAGAAACATTAATTGGGGGAGAACTAAAAATTAAGAAACCAATTAATAGTTTACTAGAGTAGCTGAGGCTAGATGCAGTGGGGAGCCAAAATAGAGCAGTGAGAGAGGAAATAAAAAGAAAAAAAGCTGAGAGGCACACAAAAATCAAGAAACAAAAAAGCCACACAGAAACAAATGAATCTCTCCCAGCAACACTAATAAGCTGAGCAAGTTGAAACTTGGGTGGGTGAGTCAGAAGGGAAGCTGGACTCGGTTTCTTTGAAGTGAAATAATGGATCATGACACAATATGTCTCAAAATGTTCCTGGTGATGCATGGATCAGAAATATGAGAGAAAAACTTGAAAGAATTTAAAGACTCTCTTCATTTTTCTGAGGCTAACATATTGAATAAGAACTTTTTATTTGGGAAATCCACTTCTAGATCTCCCACACTCCATTCCACTGAATTTGTTCATTTAACCATTGCTAGAAAGCATTATTTCCAAAATTTCCAATGTCTCTGTTGTTAAATCCAATGAAACCTTCTATGGTTATCCTTCTGTCTTTTCTGATCCTTCAGACGCTCTGCTTTCTCTAATAGTGTTCACTATATCACACTCTCATTATTCTTGGGTTTCTCTGAAGAATGTTTTAATTAAAACACCTTTACACACACTTTCATTCTGCTATGTTTAATATCAAGATGACCTTGCCCTATTGTTATTTATGTTTATGTTCTTATTGTTTGCTTAATCCATTATTATTTAAATAACTAATTTTTTTATAATTACATCATAAATGTGTACATTAGTGCAATCATGGGGCACAATGTGCTGACTTCATATACAATCTGAAATATTTTCATTGAATTGTTAAACATAGCCTTCATGGCATTTTCTTAATCACTATATGAAGACGTTGATATTCTACATTTAGTAAGTTTCACCAGTACCCTGCTAAGATGCACCATAGGTGTGATCCCACCAATTTTCCTCCCTTCACCCATCTTCCCCCCTCCTTTCTCCTCCCCTCCTTTCCCCTCTTCCCTGTATTCTTGTGCTATAATTGGGTTTTACCCTTCATATGAAAGCTTTAAATTAGCTTCATATTAGGGTTGAGTACATTGGATACTTTTCTTCCATTCTTGAGATACTTTGGTAAGAAGAATATGTTCCAGCTCCATCCATGTAAACATGAAAGAGGTAAAGTCTCCATCTTTAAGGCTGCATAATATTCCATGGTATACATGTACCACCATTTATTAATCCATTCATGGATCGATGGGCACTTGGGCTTCTTCCACAACTTAGCAATTATGAATTGGGCTGCAATAAATATTCTGATACATATATCTTTATTATGGTGTGACTTTTGGTCTTCTGGATAAAGGAATTATAGGATCAAATGGCAGATCTATTTTTAGATCTCTAAGTATTCTCCAAACATCCTCCCAAAAGGAAGGTATTAGTTTGTATTCCCACCACCAATGTAGAAGTGTTCCCTTTCCTCCACATCCACGCCAGCATCTCTGGTTTTGGTATTTTGTTATGTGGGCTAATCTTACTGGAGTTAGATGATATCTCAAAGTAGTTTTGATTTGCATTTCTCTGATCATTAAGGATGGTGAGCATTTCTTCATGTGTCTGTAGGCCATGAGCCTGTCTTCTTTAGAGAAGTCTCTCTTCAAGTTCTTTGCCCACCCTAAGATGAGATCTCTTATTTTTTTGTTGCTAATACATTTGAGTTCTCTGTGTATTCTGGTTATTAAACTTTTGTCTGAGGCATAGCCTGCAAATATTTTCTCCCATTCTGCAGGTTGTCTGCCTGCTACACTTACTGTGTTCTTAGCAGTACAGAAGGTTTTTAGTTTGATCAGGTCCCAGTAGTGTATTTTTGATACTGCTTCAATTGCCTGGGGAGTCCTCCTCATAAAAAATTCACCCAGGCCAATTCCCTCGAGAGTTTTCCCTGCACTTTCTTCTAATATTTTTATAGTTTCATGTCGTAAGTTTAAATCTTTGATCCAATGAGAGTCTATCTTAGTTAATGGTGAAAGGTGAGGGTCCAGTTTCAGTCTTCTGCAGGTCGCCAGCCAGTTCACCCAGCACCATTTGTTAAATAGGGAAGCTTTCCCCCACTGAATGTTTTTAATTGGCTTGTCAAAGATCAAATAGCAGTAAGTAGCTGGGTTCGTGTCTTGGTTCTCTATTCTGTTCCATACATCTATTTTTGTGCCAGTATCATCCTGTTTTGATCACTATCAATTTACAGTACAGTCTCAGATCTGGTAGCGTGCTTCCTCCTGCTCTATTTTTATTTCTGAGTAATGTCTTGGCTATTCGAGATTTTTTCTGATTCCATATAAAACGAAGTATTATTTTTTCAAGGTCTTTAAAATATGACAATGGAGCTTTAATAGGAATTGCACTAAAATTGTATGTTGCTTTGGGTAGTATGGACATTTTAACAATGCTGGTTCTTCCCAGCCATGAGCATGGTATGTTTTTCCATTTGTTGACATGTTCAGCTATTTCTTTTCTTAGAGTTTCACAGGTCCCTTTATAAAGATCTTTTACATCGTTTGTTAGGTAAACTCCCAAATATTTCATCTTATTTGGTACTACTGTGAAAGGGAGAGAGTCCTTGACTGTTTTTAGAGCTTGACTATTATTGGTATATATAAAGGCCACAGATTTATGAGTGTTGATTTTGTAGCCTGAGACAATGCTATATTCCTTGATCAATTCTAAAAGTTTCATAGTAGAATCCCTGGTGTTTTCCAGATATACAATCATGTCATCTGCGAAGAGTGAAATTTTAATCTCTTCTGATCCCATATGGATATCCTTGATCGCCTTTTCTTCCCTAATTTCAATGGCTAAAACTTCCATTACAATGTTGAAGAGCAATGGAGACAATGGGCAACCTTGTCTGATTCCTGATCTAAGTGGAAATGATTTCAATTTAACTCCATTCAGTATGATATCGGCTGTGGGTTTGCTGTAGATGGTCTCTATTAGTTTAAGAAATGTGCCTTCTATACCAATTTCTTAAGGGTTCTGATCATGAAGGGATGCTGGATATTATCAAAAGCTTTTTCTGCATCAATTGAGATAATCATATGGTCTTTGTTTTTTAATTTGTTTATGTGCTGAATTACATTTATAGATTGCCTTGAGATCCTGGAATAAAGCCCACTTGGTCGTGGTGTATAATTTGTTTGATGCGTTGCTGGATTCTGTTTGTTAGGTTCTTATTGAATATTTTTGTATCAATATTCATTAGTGATATTGGTCTGTAGTTTTCTTTCCTTGTTGGGTCTTTTCCTTGTTTAGGGATCAAGGTGACATTCACTTCACAGAATGTGTGAGATAGTAGTCCATCTTTTTCTATATTTTGGAAAAGGTTGAATAATATAGGTACTAGTCCCTCTTTAAAGGTTTGGTAGAATTCTGACGTGAAGCCATCTGGTCCCAGGCTTTTCTTTTTAGGGAGATTTTGTATAGTTGATGCTATTTCAGAACTTGATATCGGCCTGTTCAACATTTCCACTTCATTCTGGCTAAGTCTAGGAAGGTGGCGTGCTTCCAAATATTGGTCAATTTCCTTCAGTTTTTCACGTTTCTGAGAGTAAAGTTTCTTGTAATATTCTTTAAGGATTTTTTGAATTTCTGAGGGGTCTGTTATTTTGTCTTTATCGTTTCTGATTGATGAAATTAGAGATTTCACTCATTTTTTTCTTGATTACAGTAGCCAAAGGTTTATCTATTTCATTGACCTTTTGAAAGAACCAACTTTTTGATTTATTGATCTGTTGTATAATTCTTTTGCTTTCAATTTTGTTTAATTCTTCCCTGATTTTGGTTATTTCTTTTCTCTTGCTGGGTTTGGTGTTAGAATGTCCTTCCTTTTCCAGTTGCTTGAGATGTCCCTTTAAGTTGTTCTCCCTCTCTTCTATTCTCTTTAGGAAGGCTTGCAGTGCTATTAATTTCCCTCTTAGGACTGCAGTATCCCAGAGGTTTTGAGAATTCGTGTCTTCATTGTCATTGTTCCAAAAATTTAGTGATTTCCTTCTTAATCCCATCTATGACCCATCTATCGTTCAGCATGAGGTTATTTAGCTTCCATGTTTTTGTTTGAGTATGCAGATTCCTGTTATTGTTGAGTGTAACTTTTATTCCATGGTGGTCCGAGAAGATGCAAGGAATAATTTCTGTTCTTTTAAATTTGCTGAGGTTAGACTTGTGACCTAAGATGTGATCATGGAGTATGTTCCATGGGCTGAGAAAAATGTGTATTCAATTTTATTAGGATGAAATGTTCTGTAGATGTCTGTTAAATCCAGATGTTGAATGGTTAAGTTTAAATCTAAAATTTCTTTACTTAGCTTCTTTTTGGAGAATCTATCCAATACAGCTAAAGGAGTATTAAAATCTACAACTACTGTGGAGCTGGAGGAAATCAAGTTGCCCATATCTTCTAGATTTTTTCTTGTAAATTGAGGTGCATTCTGGTTGGGTGCATAAATATTAATAATTGAAATCTCATATTGAGTATTACTTTTAACAAATATGAAATGTCCATCTTTATTCTTCCTTACTTTGGTTGGTTTAAGCCTATTGTATCTGCAAATAAGATCGCAACACCTGCTTTTTTCTGTTTTCCATTTTCCTAGAATATAGATAACCATCCCTTCACCTTGAGTCTATATTTATCTTTTAGGGTAAGGTATGCAGCAGATATCTAGCCTGAGTTTTTGTATTCAGTCAGCCAACCTATGCCTCTTTAGAGGACAATTTAAACCATTCACATTAATTGAAATTATTGATAAATCATGAGAAAGTCTAGTGGACATTTTTAATCCTTTCATCACTGTGGAAGTTGGACTTTGATAAAACTTTTCTGGATGAGTTTACTTTTGTGCTGGAGGATTACACTGGTCATGGTGGAGAATAGGTCTGAGAACATCCTGGAGAGCTGGTCCCTGATTGATGTTGCTAATAGAACAGAACAAGTTTGCAGAATTTTTTCTGTCACAGCTATTTTCCCCTGATCAGAGGTTGGGCTGCAAAAAGGTCAAGCCCTTTGTCTCATCTTTCATCCCCTGAGGGCCAGGTGTGTCTGAAGCTGAGCAAAGCAGCCTCCACACTGGGAGTCAGCATATTCTAATCCCCATGCTCCTTCCCTGCTGGTATCGCCTCAGGTATATCCTTCAGGTGCCTTGGTGCTTGCTCTGCCAGCCATAGGAGAATCTGCCTGCTTCCCCTGGCCACCCAGAAAGACTGGGAGTGTCTCCTCAAAACATCCCGAGGGGTATGAGTCCTCCTGCCATTGTTCCTGCTGAGGCTGCTGTTTCGTGCCTCAGGGGACCTTCTTTCCAGCTTGTCCTCCTCTCAGCTCACCTTCCTCTCACCACTCCCGAGCCAGAAAATCAGCACAGATCAGCAACAGTCCACACCCTGTCGAAAATGTCCAAGAATCTGGACTCTGTGGGGGACAGGCCTCCAGACCTTGGGGTGAGAGAGGAGGGGGAATGCCAGGAGTTCAAACTTGTAGGTAGAGAATATATACAGTTTTATACAGTTTTATGCCTGGTAGGAAAGTGCCGTGGCACCCTTGCAGGGGAAGGAGGTCTAGTTTTTAGAGGATCTCTCCTGTGGGGTAGAGTGGAGGACATCTGAACTCTGCTCCCTTGTTTGTATGGAAGTATGGAGTATACTGCGAGCCGCTCTCATGGGGGAGGGGACTCCTGTCTGCTTGGTGATGTGCTCTGTACTTATTTGTTTGTGTCCTTGAGGTCGCAGGTTGCCCCACCAGGGTTGATGTGTGTTCATTGACCTTCTCTTTTGGCTCAGATCCAAACCATCGGCTTTCTTGCTGTTTTTGTCCTTTAACTCTCCTTCTGGATGGGAGCCTCTGTGGAAAGCTGGCTACGGACCGCCATCTTGGCTCCTTCCCCTAAATAACCAATTCTAGCTTGATGACTCCCAAGACATATATATTTGTGCTTATTATAGTCTATAAACAATTTACAAGTTGTACATTCACAAGCAAAACTTACTCCTAACTACATATATCATTGGTTCCCACTAATACCTCACAATTATCAAGTCCAGAATTCAAAACTTCAAATTGCTATAAAACCATATTTCTCTTATTTTATTATTTTTTATAATTACTTTTGTTTGAGACACAGCCTCAAGCTGTCACCCTGGATAGAGTGCTGTGACATCACAACTCACAGCAACCTCTAATTCCTGGGCTCAAGTGAGTCTCTTGCCTCCCCCTCCCAAGTAGCTGGGACTACAGGCACCTGCCACAATGCCCGGCCATTTTTTGGTTGCAGCCATCATTGTTGTTTGGTGGGCCCGGGCTGGATTCCAACTCGCCAGCTGAGGTATACAGGGCTGGCACTTTAGCCCATTGAGCCACAGGCGCCGAGCCTATTTCTCTAATTTTAACCTAATCTCAGTAAACAAAATTATTACGCACACAAATTAGAACCTGAGATTATCTTGATGCTAAATACTCTGATTTCATTATGATTTATCATTGGCAAGATCAGAAATCTTATTAAAATAATCATTCAGCCTTGCTAAATTGAAGACCCAAACTGACGTCAAGCTATAAATATTGACTAAATATCAAGCCCAAATGTTTCTATTTCCTTAAGATTTTATTCACCATTAGTGCTGTAATGTTTCAGTGAAAAAACTCATATTCTCCACCCCAGTGGAATTTACAATGTGATACACATGGACTAGGTGAATAAACAAATATAGTCTGCCCTCATTGTGTCGAGATCCTATATTTGCTAATTCATCTACTTGCTAATATATATTTGTTGACCAAAATCAATACTCAGTGCTTTGATGGTCATTCACAGACATGTGCATAGCAGAAGCTGAGAAAATATGAGTCACCCAAGGCACACATTCCCAGATGAGGTTGAACAAGGTGACACTCTGCCTCCTTGTTTCAACTCTCATGCTATGAATTAAGTGTCCTTCACATGGATTTTATTGCCATGCTTTTCACAGTTTTATGCTTTTTTGCTAATGATGTTGTTGTTTAAAATGGCTCCCAAATGTAATGCTAAAGTATTGTCTGGTATTATTAAGAGCAGGAAAAGTGTGCCGTATTGTAGAGCAAAAATATGTGCATTTGATTAGCTTCTTTTAGGCATAAATTGCTGTGCTGTTGACCATGAGTTAAATATTAATGAAGTTAAAATATACATTAAATAAGATATTTTTCAGAAAGTATATACTAACTCAGTGTTTTTGGAGACTTTGTAGAAGATGATGACCTCAAGTAATGAGAACTGACTGAATAATCACACACTATGCTACATTAATTATTGCTAGAAATGAAAGAGAACAAGGTGATTTTTGAGAAAATAATTATAGGGGAAAAAACACATTTTGGATTGGAAATAAGGGGGACTTCTCTAAGAAATTTCCCAAAGGGGAAATGGAAACAGATTATAAGAGAAAAAATAAAAATAGGCCATTATTGTGGAAATGAGACAATAAGACTATGATTCCTGAATAATACTTTACCATTAATAAGAATTCTCTAATCAAAAACTAAGAGGGCATTCACCAACTACAAGTCAAATGAGGATTTTGCTTCTATATTTAACCAATTGATTTTAGGGTTTTTTTTTTTTTTTTACATGAGTACAGCTCCAGCTCCCCATTCCCACCCCATCCTACCCACCTTAAGTCAGTCACTCTATCGCAATCCATATTATGCAGCTCATAAAGTGGAAAATGGGACCTAGGGGAAGACGTTAACATTTTCCAACATCCAGCACTCAGGGAGTAATTCTGCCAGTGTTCAGGTGGGAGAGTTATCCTAAATCAAGACCCTATGAGTAGGTTTTAAGCCTAAAAAAAAATACCACATCATGAAGCACTCTTGAGGCCTGATTTTTCCTGATATCCATCCAAAGAAACAAGTTTCAAAATATATTTTCAGAAAAATGCTGACCAAAAGGAAATTAAAATGGGCTATTGCAGGCATACTAAATGGGAAAAAAGAAATCTAAAGATTTCAGGAGCCCAGCAGAGAATTGAATTAGTAGAGTTTACATTCAAATGGAGGTAATAGGGGAATTTTCTCAATCCTTTCATCATTTCATCACAATCTAAGGGTTGGTACAGACACCAAGTGCTAGCTAATTAAGTTACTTGTAGCCCCAAATTAGCTGCCAACAAATTAAAGCAATTCACACTAAAGGAGATTGTCTTTTAAAGTTATTAAGGCAAATGGAAATTCCAACCATTATGTATAAATAACCTAACAGAGTAGATACCATCTTGATGAGAATTCTACTGATTATAAGTAAATTTACCTAATTATTATGATGCAAATCTACTAAAAAACAGTAGATTTAATGGTTCTTTAGTCATTTTAGAGGGACTGAACTGTGGTTAAAATTTGTCTTCTTATTTTTGTATTAACTTTGATGGTTTCAGCAAGGAAGGCTAAACCTAGATCGCATCCAGAGAGATATATAGACAAATAGGACTACTACTCATGAATCGTGGGCCAGAGATTCATTCTGCTTGGTTTCCAATCCTGGTTTAATAACATACTAACTGGCGACCTTGTAAATATGACCCACAAAACATCTAAAACCAAACACTGTTCAGTGCTAAATAAATATCAGCCATTATTAGTATTTACTTTGAAGGCTTTTGCCCAAAACACAATTAGGAAACTGTAATTAAAAATACAACCTTTTCCCAATCCAGAAAACTTCTCCACATAAATAGAAGAGAAAAAGCAATTTCATTAATGAAAAGGCATTCAACAAGAATGTGATGGTCATCATAGGCAATCCTCTACGGGACTGCAAAGGCAGGAAGAAATCTGTCTACAGGTCATACTGATTTTCAACATGGACCATAACTAGTCTACCTGTGCGAGGATTTGACAGCCAAGTTGTCACCCATACTTCATCCTAAATTTGGTAGGTAGGGAGCCCATTTGTATTTGCTAATTGGCTTTTTACAAAAAAAAAAAAATCATGTGTCTTTATGATGAGCCAGTTTTACAACTCAAACCAACTTGCCTAAGTTAGACTCCTACCTTCTCACAGAAATGAGAAGATAGAGGCGTTCTCTCCCCTGAAGTTCACATTTCAAAGTGATTGCCCCCAGGTCCTGGGAAAAGGTCTTCCTTAGTTGTATAGCTGGTAAGAGGCTTGTTCAGCTTTTTAGAAAAATAATTTACATATTATTTTCGAAAGGAAAGAGAAGAGAGTGGTGCCTGTGTCTCAAAGGAGTAGGGCACCGGCCCCATATACCAGAGGTGGGAAGTTCAAAACTGGCCCCGGCCAAAAACTGCCAGAAAAAAAAAAAAAAGGGAAATAGAAGAACCCTATGACTGTAAATTTTCTAAAGTAAAAGTTTTAGGAAAAGGAGAAGAAGAGAAGAGTCTCTTTCCTTATTTCCCATAGGGAGATTTAAGTCTCTTTGAAATTAGAAATTTGTATTTGCTCTTATAGTCTCAGTATCCATAAGGATACTTAACTTTAATTCTTACTCAAAAATTTATTTGCAATCTGTATTTGTTCTTATACTCTCTCAATATCCATAAGAAAACCTCACTTTAATTCTTACTTAAAAATTTACACTGTAGTTCTACAAGATTCTTCTTTTGAACAGATTTAAATTCAGTTTATCTTCACATTATTCTTCATAACAAGGCCCAATTGCTACTCTAGAGGTGAGATAAGTGGCATATACTCCTCAGTTGAGCTTAGAGAATAACTACAATTCCCATTGTATGGCTTCCCACAGAGAAAAGGCACTTCTCTAGTTATTTTTTTCCCTTATTTTGCAGTTACACACTGGCCTCGTGCGCCTGGTGGGATGAGAGGGTGAAGGTAAAGGGATAAGATTCTGAGCAGACTCTGTCTTCCTTTCCTCATTCCTAGAGGATATTCCTCTAGTACATGTGGCATGTCACTTCAGAATAACAAGACAAAGCAGGGAGTTTGTTTTGACAAAGCAGCCAAACCATTTAGTCCCTCTCTGCACCATGTTTTGGACTATCCACTGATGTCTGTAAGTTTACAGCTACACACAGAGAGAGACTTACACGGAGGCACGTACGTGCCCCACGGGCACACACAACTCCTACAGCCAACCTGCTGCCTAGAACAAACTATTAAGAATTCATGATTTTAAAGAAGAAAGGATTAAATTTTTAAAAAATAATTTATATAGAAGTTTTATTTATAATCTCTTTGCCTGCTTTCTTCAACTGACCTGATGAAAGTTATAATTATATGAAACTAGTACTGACATAGTCATGTTAACTGAAAAAATTTACCAAGGTTCATAATCTGGATAGGCTAGCTTTATTGCTTACTCATAAAGGATTATAGCCTGTGGGTGGCCTTTTCGGGAGGCTGGAAAGCAGAGCCCGTAGCTACCAGAGAGGGTCAATGGGAACAGGGTTTTTGCTCAGGGGGGTGGTCAATTATACATAGCAAGTTATAGAAGGCATCATTAATATTTATGTAAAGAGAAACACAGGCTATGAAGTTCTGCTTTATACCTCTTTATGAGTCCACTCACTTCGGGGGACGTTTGAGGCAATTTAGGCAAGAGAATATTATAAGCAAATTGTATAAACCAACACCAATGGGGTATACATTGGAAAGTATGTTGGGAACTGCTTCCCTCATCTCAGCCTGGTAATTGACCTGAAATTCCATCATGGGAATTCTATAATTTATGCAAATATCAGTTACAATGTCTAGGCCTCCCAAAATACAGGGAAACTTTTAAGAGGTGAATGCGCCCAGGGTTGAAATTTGACACACAGGATTTATGTCTGAAGGACAATTCCAGGATATGAGATGAAGTGTGTGCTATCTAGAACATATAGGTGAGGTACTTCTAGAAAGAAGGGGATTTCTGAATAAAAGAAAAAACAGTGGTAAAGCTCAACTTTGCCATCTGTATTATTTTGTCCTTATGAACAAGGTAATTCAGAACAAAGCAGAAAGAAGGTCCCTGTCCTTCTAACAGTCACACAGCCAGATAAGTGAACTCTGAAAACACTAAAATGCAACTTTGGTGAGAAAATCATTTTCACCATAATAAAGGATTATTACAGCATTCAGTCTATAAACAGATATGTAAACAGGGCACATTTTGTCTTTTTAAAGGTATATTTCCATTCCCTTCTCACAGATTTACCAGTTAAAGAAAGTCAATAATGTCTGCATTCAAAGATTGGGAAGACACCTGTATACTAAAAAAAAAAGAAAGAAATTTCCTTGAGTTTCATTTTGAACAGAAAATTATAAAAATGTTTTGAAAAAAGGTAAAATCATGACTCTCATACGAATATAAGATGAATATACATCAATGATTTTGTTTGGTCCATAATCAGTAAGAGAAACGATAAGGTTTAAAAAAAAAATTTAAGAACTTGTTTAAAAGGCGATTTCAAAGAAGAGTTTCATGTGGGCAATCAGAAGGACTATAATAAACTTACTACTCTACACAAAAGCCCAGGCATTTCCACAGAGGCAAGGCAGAGAGGGAATCGCATCTCCACTGAGCAAAATTCACTTGTGTTTAACTGGACAGGAATAATTTGTATTACTATCAATTCTACACAATGTACAAAGTCATAAAATAGTTCACTTAGAAAACGTGAAAAGCACAGAGCCCTAGAGAATCAGATAACTCAGAAGAGTGTGTAAGACGATGTCTGATATTTTACTGAAAACACTTGCCAGTAAACTGTTGCCGATTCTAGAGGCTTTTGCAATTTTTTCTGACATAAATAAGGGCGACATGTCTCATTAGTCTTGGCCACAGTCACTAAGGCTTTGAAAAACACCGGCACATTCACTTCTAATGGGCAGCTTTAGGCTAATTATCTCTAACTTCTTTTCATTTCCTCAGTGCCACTTTGCTTAATAGAGATCACAGGGCTTGAGTTCCAGAAGCTTCATTTCTGAGACAGGCTAAAAAATACTCAGGTAAAGCAATTTTAAAAGGCAAAGAAAGTAAATTATCAAGGTTGAATTACTGGTCACTTTTTACACATATAATTTACTATGGAAATATGAACTTACACTTATATATAACTCTGAGTTATATATAAGTAGAAACCAATGTTATCCCTTTGCTCCTTATGTAAAAAATGTATTTGGGCTTGGCAACTATGTATTTGTCCAAATACAAACTCAGAAATGCAAGAAAACAAAGCAGAAGCAAACTAAATATACATTTTTAAATGACACTACCCCATTATCCAATATTTTCTTACTTAATCTTTTTTTCCCATTTGAACCATGTCCAGACCAGTATAAGAGACAATGCTATAGTTAGAACAATGGTTTTTTTCTTCCAAAATTTATGTTGAAACTTAATCTTCAGTGCAACAGAATTAAAAGTCTGGCAGCATTTAGAAAGGCTTTGGTGGGAGCCTTTCTCCCATCATAGCAATGAGTATTGAGCTACTCATTGCTAGCATGCTTATACAAGGGCTGGAGGTTAAATAGAGTATTTTCTTGACCTTTCACATTTCGCCACTTGAGGACACAGCAATAAGGCATCACCTGGGAAGCAGAAAGCAGCCTCACCAGACATGAATGCCAGCACCTTCATCTTGGACTTCCCAGTCTCCAAAACTGTCAGAAATAATTTTCTGTTCTTTATAAATTATCCAGTCTGTTGTATTATTTTATAACAAATGGAAATAGACTAAAATAGAGGATTATCCATACTTCTTTTATTAAACTAATGATTCCCTTAAACTTGTTTTATTTATACAAAGACATTCAAGTCCATTGCCCCTTGAGCCAAATGCCCTCTTGAAAACTAGGGCATATAGAATGACCTAAGCATTTCCTGGCTATTTCCCATCCCAGTCCCCTGACGTAAATGGAAAGAAAATATTCTTGGATTTAAATTTATAAACTGAAGAGAACTCTCCTCTTCAAAGAAGCATTTCTCTAACATCCAAGATAAAGACCCAGCTAGTTAATTGACACTCATCTTCAAAAATCCAGAGGTAGAGAGGAAGATAAAAAAGATATCTGTGGCCAGGCAGGGTTGCTCATGCCCATAATCCTAGAATTCTGAGAGGCCAAAGTGGGTGGATATCTGAGCTTAGGAGTTTAAGACTGGCCTGACAAGAGTGAGACCCCCAACTCTACTAAAATTAGAAAAATTAGATGGGCATGTGGTCAGTGGTTGGCATTGCTACTCAGGAGGCTGAGGCAGGAGGATCCCCTGAGCCCAGGAGTTTGAGGTTGCTGGAACACTCAAGCCTGAGGCAACAGTGAGATTCTGATGCTAAAAAAAAAAAAAAAAAACGATATATTTGCAGCATAACATAGGAAAAGCTTTGTGGCCAAGATTGCCTTCCACTTACAGAGTGTATGCCTTGGTTTCCCATTTTCCCAACACCCTCTAGGTCTTCCATTTTGAAAGAGTTCTTAGGAAAAATTCTCAATTCCTCCATAGCTCCTACCCTGTTTCACACCACCTTCCCCTTTGCTCATCTATTCCAGCTACTATGACCTCTTTCAGTTACTCACTCATACAAGGCAAGTTCATTCCTCAGTCCCTTGGTGTGTGATTTTCCTTTGTCTCTTCACTTCACACAGCTAGTTCCTTCTCTGTTTGCAGGTGTAAGCTCAAACTGCACAGAGAAACCTTCTCTATCATACCTAAAGTATGAACCTCATGCTGATTTTTAGATTTTCCCTTTTTACAACTATTCAAAACCCTCGAGTTGTGGACTCAAAGTATACTCTTTGGTACTGGGGTTTCATTGTTTCTAGGCTCTCTCAGAGCTACTAATATTTTATATCTACCTACCTATGATGTATGTATCCATTATATAAATGAAACCATTATCTCATGCTAGTACCTGCAATTCTAATCCAGCTCCAAAGGATTTATTCTAGCCTTTCTCTTTTCCTTGTAATTATCATTAATTTCCTTTCACTTTACAGATGGAGAGATGTGGCCTTTGCAAGATTATCCAGTGTCACATGACTGGTCAGTAATAAAGTCAGGATTCAAACCCAAGCTTTTTACTTCAAAGTCCAAACCCTTCCACCAGGCTTTACTACACCTCTAAGAATAGAAGTAGAAACACTTATCCCTAGGAACTCTGCTTTTAAGTAATTTTGTGTAATTCAATAAGTGGCATTAAGCCCTCAACTCAAAAGTCTGCCCAGTAGAAAACAGAAATTCTTTGATCCAAACCTTATTTTATAATTATAGAGGATAAGCAAGTTCTATTAGCTCTTGAAAATGTGCCCAAATGTAATTTCACTAAAAACACAGGACATAAATACTAATAGTAATAAAAGAATTACTAATTCTTTTCTTGACTTGCAACAAAAGTTTGCATGGAATTGAACTAACCACGTAAAGAAACATCTAGTCATAAC
The DNA here is from genome assembly GCA_963573935.1 of Arctocebus calabarensis. Lineage (NCBI taxonomy): Eukaryota > Metazoa > Chordata > Mammalia > Primates > Lorisidae > Arctocebus > Arctocebus calabarensis. Next base: position 17,542 of record CAUYON010016809.1, read on the forward strand.
ATTTCAGCTCTTCATGATTCAAGTCTCTAGTGTTCTTTTTTTTTTTTTTTTGCTTTTTTCCAGTATATCAGAAGACCATTTTAAGGCAAATAAGAATAAAAAGCTTTGAACAAAGGTCATGCTCATCTGAGTCACTTGACCTTAAGAAGCTCAGAAACTGTATCACCTACATCCTGTCTCTGTTTCAGTTGTTATTCTTGGAATTGTTTGAGGTTTTATAAAACAGTAAATAATACCCCTGGGGGGGTGAAGCAAGAAGGCAGACTAGAGATGTGTGTGGTGATATTGGAGGGAAAATACTCCAGGGAACTCTAGCTTCTGAGTTCTACCCAGAAACATCCCTTCAGGGGTACAAGGAGGTAACAGGATTCTTCAGGACACCATGATAAGGGTGAAAGCAGCGAAGAAGCAGCAAGTACTTCCATTTGGACAGAGGCCAGCTGCAGCCAGGACAGTTTTCAGACAGAAAGGCCTGCCCTATAGGGTGTTTTTGGACCTGGGCACTTGCTTGAGCTTACGTTGGGAGAGGTTAGGCAAGTGAGCGAGTGATTCTGAAAAGCACCCATAGGCTGGTACTGAGCCACCTGCCAGAGTGGAGCTTTTACTGTTTGGCTGCAGGCCAGGTGCAGCCATTGTGGGAAAACTGCCTTGCAGGCTTGACCCGCAAGGTTCTAATGCAAGGCCAGTTCTGGTGTGCCTGATAAATGAAGCAGCCATCCTGGGAAGAATTGAACAACACTTGCCTTCCTGGGAAAGCCACTGTGTAGCCAAGGGACATGGTTTGAAAATGTCAAGTGTCTATTAAAAGGACAGAGGAGAGCATCAGGCTCCCAACCCTGTGGGGTTTGAGGGCAATGAAGTAAGGAAGGTGGGAAACAGTCTCCTTAGTAAAGCAGAGCCTTCCCGTCTCAATCTTATAGTTTTCTTTCTTTAAAAACATTTTGTCAACTTTTCCCCATAGATTTTTATCTTTATTTTTCTCATGTAATTATATTTTTTCATTGTTTCTTTAATACTGAGTGCTTTGTTTTTGTTAGTTTTTCTGCCCTGTTATTCTTCTCCCCCACCCAATTGCATACCTTAAGTTTTTGGTTTGTTTTACTTTGATAGCATTTTTTTTTCTTTCTTCTCTATTTGGTGGAAGTGGGGTTTTATGTCTTCTCAAGCCAGCAAAGAGCCCCAGACCTCAAGGGACCCACCCAAGCCAGTCCCCCAGAGGTTGGGATATGTGGGTATTGGTCAAGTACCCTACTATACAACATTATTATATTACTCCTGTCTCTTTCTCTCTGCTCCTCTCTTCTTTTTAATCCATCTTTGCTTTTATTTACCTCTTTTCCTTTCTCTTTTCTCATTTTTTTTTTATCTTTTATCCCTTCTTGCTCTGTACTCTTCTCATCCTTTTATTCCTTTACCAAAGGGACACTTGTACTCCTTAGATCAGAGGCACAGTAACTTAAAAGGCAGGAGGAAGTGAAAGAAAAAAGTAGGACAAGGAAAGAGACAAAAAAGAAAACATTCAAGAGGAAGAAATAGCAGAGAAATCCTGTCATCATGAAAAATCTGAACAGAGCATCTTCCTCCAAGGATCATGAGACAGCTACTGCAAAAGATCCACCTATAAAGAATGTTAGAAATGACAGAGGGGGAATTTAAAATATGTATGGTTAAAAAAAGAAGAAGAAAATTACTGAGAAAGTGGAAAATAACCAAAAGGAAATCCAAAAACAGAATCAAATAAGAGATGAATGATATAGAAAATATAGAAAGGATACAGTGGAGCATAAGGAATTTAAGCAGTCAATTTGGGAACCTAAAGATGCAGTAGAAAGTATCAATAACAGATTAGACCATGCAGAAGAAAGAATCTCCAAGGTAGATGATAAAGCTCTTGAGCTACCATAGGCCATTAAAGAGATAGAAAAGAAGGGAAAGAAAGCAGAATGTTCACTGATAGAACTATGGGAGTTTGTGAAGTTTATAGAATTATAAGAATAATTATAAAATTCTTATGTTTGAACTCCAGAAGGAGAAGAAAAATGCCCCAGAGGAATGGAAGTCCTACTAAAGGATATCAAAAATGGAAATTATCCAAGTATCATCCAAGATTCTGACACACTCCTTTCAGAGGGATATCAGACCCCAAGTCATCTGAACTCAAACAGAGCTTCTCCAAGACACATTGTCATGAACCTATCCAAAGTCAAGATGAAAGAAGATTCAGCAAACAGCCAGAGTAAGTGCCAATTGACCTACTGGGGCAAATCCATTAGGGTGACCACAGACTTCTCAAATGAAACTTTTAAAGCCAAAAGAGAATGGTCATCTATCTTTAGCCTACAGAAACAAAATAATTTTTAGTCCAGAATTCTATATGCTATTAAGCTAAGCTTTAAAACTGATGAATAAATCAAATCTTTTTCTGATATGCAAACACTGAAGAAGTTTGCCATAATAAGGCCAGGTCTACAGGAAATACTTAGACCTATTGTACACACTGACCATCACAATGGACCACCAGCAAATTAAACACCAAGAGGCTAAAGGACGAAACCTAGCTTCCACAATGATGCAAAAGATAAAACTAAGCAATGGACTGTCACAAAATAAGATGAATAGAATTCCACCACACTTATCAATTTTCTCAATAAATTTTAAGGGCTTGAATGTCCCATGGAAGAGGAATGGGCTGGCTGATTGAATAAAAATTGCACAAGCCATACATTTGTTGTCTGCAAGAGACATACCTATCCTCAAAGGACAAAGTAAAACTCAGGGTTAAGAGCTGGAAAACAATTTTTCAAACAAACGAGAATCACAAGAAAGGAGCAGTTATGATCTTATTTTCAGATACAAGTGGATTTAAAGAAACTAAAGTCAAAAAGACAAAGATGGACACTTCATATTACTCAAGGGAACAATACAACAGGAGGACACTTCAATTCTAAATATAATATACCCATAGCTAACATCATAATTAATAGAGTAAAACTAAAAGCTTTTCCACTTAGAACTGGAACCAGACAACATTGTCCACTGTCACCACCACTATTATTTAACATTGTGCTTAAAGTTCTAACCAATGCAATCAGGCAAGAGAAGGCTATAAAGGGCATCCAAATGGAGTAAGAGGATGTCAAACTCTTGCTGTTTGCTGATGATATGATCTTATACTTAAAAAACCCCAAAGACTCAACTACAAGATTCCTGGAAGTGATCAAGAAATACAGTGATGTCTGAGGACACAAAAATCAATCTTAACAGCCAAGTTAAGCAGCAAATCAAGGACACAATTCCCTTCAAAGTAGCTTCAAAGGAAACAAAATACCTAGGAATATGCCTAACAAAAGAGGTGAAGAACCTCTACAAAGATTGCAGAAGACACTAACAAATGGTAGAACAAACCATGCTCTTGCTGGGAAGAATCAACATTGCCAAAATGTCTATTTTACCCAAAGCAATCTACAGATTCAATGAAGTCCCCATTAAAGTACCAACATCATATATTGAAAAACTGGAAAAAAATAGTACTTCATTTTGTATGGAACCAGAAAGTAAACCCATGTAGCTAAGGCTATTCTTAGTAATAAAAACAAAGCCAGAGGTATTGCCCTACCAGGATTTCAGGCTATATTTTAAGTCCACAGTAATTAAAACTACATGGTATTGGCACAAAAATATAGACATAGATATATGGAACATAATAGAAAACCAAGAGTTAAAACCAGTCTCTACTTGCCATCTAGTCTTTGGTTAACCTAACAAAAGCATACAATGGGGAAAAGAATCCTTATTCAACAACTGGTCCTGGGAGAACTGGATAACCACATGTAAAAGACTAAAACTTGAGCCACACCTGTCATCTCTTATAAAATTTGACTCAAGATAGATAAAAGATTAAATATAATAAATGAAATGATAAAAATCTTAGGAAAAGTGTGGGGAAAACTCTTGACAATATTGGACTGGGGTAAGATTTTATGACAAAGCCTTCAGTGACCATCACAACAAAAATTAACAAATGAGACTTAATTAAACTGAAAAGCTTCTGCTCATCTAAGGACACAAAAAGTAAAACAAAAATACAACCTCCAGAATGGGAAAAGATATTTGCAGGGTATAAATCTGACAAAGGTTGATACCTAGAATCTATAGCAAACTCAAACTAATCAATAAAGAATAAACAATCCATCTACCTCTGGGCAAGAGATATTAACAGAACCTTCACTGATGAAGACATGTGAATGCCAAACAAACATTTGAAAAAATTTTCAATATCCCTGAGCATCAGAGAAATGCAAGTCAAAAACATCTTGAGATATCACTTATACTCAGTGACAACAGCCCACCTCACAAAGTCTCAGAGCTTCAGATGCTGGCGTGGATGTGCAGAAAAGGGAATACTTTTATGCTGCTGGTGAGACTGCAAACTAATACAGCCTTTTTGGAAGGAATTATGGAGCATCCTCAAAGAACTCAAACTAAACCTCCCATTTCATCCTGCAATCCCATTACTAGGGATCTACCCAGAAGAAAAAAATAATCATTTTATCTTAAGGCCATTTGCACTAGACTGTTTATCACAGCTCAATTTATAATTGCCAAAATGTGGAAACAATCTAAATGCCCACCAAACCAGGAGTGGATTAACAAGCTGTTGTATATATATACCATGGAATATCATGCAGCCCCATTAAAAAGACAGAGACTTAACATCTTTTGTATTTACCTGGATGGAGTTGGAATACAGTCTTCTAGTAAAGCATAATAGGAATGGAGAAGCAAAATTTAATGTACTCAATTCTAATATGAAGGCAGTAAATGATCTAATACAAGGTGAGCAGTAGGGGAAGGAGAAAGAAGGTAGAAGGGAGGTAGAAAGGGGATGGGGGTCACAGTGTATTGCATGCCACTTGGGGCCGGGACACAATTATCAGAGGGATTTTAACAAATGCAATCAATGTAACCTAATTCTTTGTACCCTCAATGAATCCCAAACAATAAAAAAGGTGTTTAAAATGGTAAAAATAAATAAATAAATAATACCCCTTTAAACATTTTGTAACGCTTTCAAAAGGGTAGCTTAACAATTCAAGGAATGTTTACCAATTGAAGGTGATAATCTTCTCAGAGAAATGCATTTAGAATGCCATTTATTTACTCAAATGCTTGTGTGTATATACAAAGTTTAATATAAATGTCTTAGAGCATAAATCACATATGACATAGCTAATACTTCATATAATTTAGACAGTAATTCCAAATTAATTCTAGGTGTAAATAACCAATTTGAGCAGCTGTAATTTCTCATGTTACTCTTTCTTACCTGCAATATGGTTGACCCTGATCAACCTTATCATCTTTTCCATTAGGGAAAAAACATTTTCTTACTTTCAAAAATTGATAGGATAATGAATAACAATTATTAATAACTATCTGTCAAGTATGTAGTTAAAATAAAAAATAGGTCATAATAATAGGCACAGAAATATGAAAAATGTATAAGGAGTTAGATTTACAACACGTGTCAAAATTAATACCACATAATGCCTCATGAAGGTATTCTATTGAAAATATCAACTCAAAAGTATTCTACTTTGGAGTAAAGAGGTATAATTATACCTGTTATAAGTAGATGTTACAGTATATTAGCAAAAATTGTTAAAACTGACAAGAAAATAATACATGTTTCCTCAAAGATTTAAATTAAATTTTCTTACATTCAACTATAACCAATTCTTATGAGACTTATAAAAGAGCTATTCTCACCAGATAAGTAAACTTGTATTTATCATATAATTAATATAATCCTTACATTTGCTGGAGCACAAAATTGGATCAAAGTTGGTACAATATGCATGGCAAATAAATCTAAATCTATTACACCACTGACTGAGCTAAGCCCATTACTTGCCATAGCTGTAGAGTGCTTTCCAGCCCAGATGGGGTTGGGCCTTTTTAATACCGTTTTGCAGAAAAAGTTGGATTGACCAACTGAAATTCCCCTTCCTTTAACTGTTGCTAATGTTGACTCTGAATGGTGTTCCTGTCAACATAAGGATTCCAGAAGCCTGGGGCAAACATACAACACAGAAAGCATATCCCAAACCTAGAGACTCAGGAGCTGGAAGGGAGCACCTACTTACTGCCTTATCACTTCAGTAGTTAAAGCTCTTTCCGTACTTTAATTCTGGGATAACCAGGGCACAAATACATGCTCTGTGTTGGTGGGAGGAAGAAGGAAAAGCAGTCACCACTCTCCCGGCATCACAGATGCTCCATCCCAGTGTAGGGCTTGTAGGTAGCAATGAAGTAGCTTTTCTGGTATATATCAGATAGCCTTGTTCCTTCAAAGCCACGCTTAGTGACATGATAGCTGGATGAGGAAGTTTCCAGCATGAATGATATGCTAGACACAGAACCAGCCCTCACCTCGCTGAAGGGTGAGGACACTGATTACTGATTAGTTCCTAGGACTTTCAGCACTTGCTAGAGGGCCAGAAATCAGAATCTCTCCCTCAAAGTCGTGGAAGAAGCCCAAATGTCCATCGACCCAGGAATGGATTAGTAAATTGTGGTACATGTATACCATGGAATACTATGCAGCCTTAAAGAAAGATAGAGACTTTACCTCTTTTATGTTTACATGGATGGAGCTGGAACATGTTCTTCTTAGCAAAGTATCTCAAGAATGGAAGAAAAAGCATCCAATGTACTCAGCCCTAATATGAAGCTAATTTATAGCTTTCATATGAAGGCTAAAACCCAATTATAGCATAGGAATACAGGGAAAGGGGAAAGGGAGGGGAGGGGAG
>CAUYON010016812.1:0-18850 GCA_963573935.1 Arctocebus calabarensis
CACTCTTGGCTTCCTTTTCTTTCTCTCTTTTAAAAAATTATTCCCCAGGGCGGTGCCTGTGGCTCAGTGAGTAGGGCACTGGCCCCATATACTGAGGGTGGTGGGTTCAAACCTGGCCCGGCCAAACTGCAACAAAAAAATAGCCGGGTGTTGTGGCGGGTACCTGTAGTCCCAGCTACTCGGGAGGCTGAGGCAAGAGAATTCCCTAAACCCAGGAGTTGGAGGTTGCTGTGAGCTGTGTGACACCACGGCTCTCTACCAAGGGTGATAAAGTGAGACTCTGTCTCTACCAAAAAAAAAAAATTATTCCCCAATGTTTATGTAACAGTATCCCTCTTTTTTTTTTGTAGTTTCTGGCCGGGCCTGGGTTTGAACCCACCACCTCCGGCATATGGAGCCCTACTCCTTTGAGCCACAGGCGCTGCCCTCCATTCTTATTATTATTTTTTTTTGTAGAGACAGAGTTTCACTTTATCACCCTCAGTAGAGTGCCCTGGCGTCACACAGCTCACAGCAACCTCCAACTCCTGGGCTTAGGCGATTCTCTTGCCTCAGCCTCCCGAGTAGCTGGGACTACAGGTGCCTGCCACAAAGCCTGGCTATTTTTCTGTTTTGCAGTTCTGCTGAGGCCGGGTTTGAATCCACCACCTTTGGTATATGGGGCCAGCGTCCTACTTGATGAGCCACAGGCGCCGCCTCCCCCCCCTTTTTTTTTTAACCTAGTTAATTACTTACCTGCAACACATCTCTTTAGGCTTTAACTCAAATAGCTTCTCTTGAGTCCTCTGAGACTATAGCAGACCCCACTCTTATAGCCTTATACACTCTCATATTATTTTTCTTTTATAATTCATAGCATAATGGGTAATGATAGGGTCTGGGAGATCTTGTCTGTTTAGTTCACCATTGCATCCCAAGAGCACGGCACATAAATATTTACTCTGTAAATGCATGAATGAATTCTTCTGTGCTCCCATAACACTTGGAGATTACAGTTAGCACAGCGCTTAATATAAAGGCCTATCTATATCTTACACTTTGTCTCCTCAGCTGACTTATAAGCTCCTTGAAGGAAGGAATGATGTTTTGCCACCATGATTTCCTACTGTTTGTTGTATTTCTTGGCAATTAGGCACTTATACATATGTAGTGACAGCGCTTGTGGCTCAGTGGGTAGGGTGCCGGCCCTGTAAACTGAGGATGGCGGGTTCAAACCCGGCCCTGGCCAAACTGCAACAAAAAAATACCTGGGCGTTGTTTGGGTGCCTGTAGTCCAGCTACTCGTGAGGCTGAGGCGAGAATCACCTAAGCCTAAGAGTTGGAGGTTACTATGAGCTGTGATGCCAAAGTGAGACTCTGTCTCTAAAAAAAAAAAAAAAAAAAAAAATATGTAGGTCTGGGTGTGGTGGCTCACACCTGTAACCCTAGCACTCTGGAAGGCCAAGGGTGGCGGATCTCCTGAACTCAGGAGTTCAAGACCAGCCTGAGCCAGTGCGAGACCCCATCTCTAAAAATATCCGGACATCGTAGTGGGAGCTACTTGGGAGGCTACAGCAAGAGGATAGCTTGAGCCCAAGAGTTTCAGGTTGCTGTGAGCTATAACATTACAGCACTCTACTGAAGGTGACAAAGCGAGACTCTTTTTCAAAAAATATACATACATATTTCAAAAATATGTATATATATATATATATTTTTTTTTTTTTTTGAGACAGAGCCTCAAGCTGTCACCCTGGGTAGAGTGTTGTGGCATTACAGCTCACAGCAACCTCAAATTCCTGGGCTCAAGCGAGTCTCCTGCCTCCCAAGTAGCTGGGACTACAGGCGCCCGTCACAACGCCCGGCTATTTTTGTTTGGGTTGCAACCGTCATTGTTGGTTGGCGGGCCCAGGCTGGATTCGAACCCGCCAGCTCAGGTTTACATGGCTGATGCCTTAGCCCGCTGAGCCACAGGCGCTGAGCCAAAAAATATGTATATATTTTTTGAGACAGAGTTTTGCTCTGTTGTCCTGGGAAGAGTTTAGTGGTATCATCATAGTTCACTACAATCTCAAACACCTGGGCTCAAGCAATCTTCCTGCCTCAGTCTCCTGAGCAACAGGGACTATAGGCACATATACTGTCATATCCAGCTATTACACATCACCTTTTCAGTGAAGCCTTTCCTGACACTTCTTTTTTTTTTTTTCTTTGCCACCCTAAGTGGAGTGCTTGGTGTCATAGCTCACAGCAACTTCAGACACCTGAGCTCAAGCGATTCTCTTGTCTCAGCCTCCCAAGTAACTAGGACTACAGGCTCCCACCACGATACCCTGCTATTTTTATAGATGGGGTCTTGCTCTTGCTCAGGCTGCTCTCAAACTCATCAGCTTAGGCAGTCTACCCTCCTCGGCCTCCCAGAATGTTAGGATTACAGGCGTGAGCCACTACACCCTGCCTCTTTCCTGACACTTCCAAGTGAGTACTCGTCTTCATTGCTCCTAATACTGGCTCCTATCTGAAATCATATTGTTCTTTGTTACCTATTTACTGCTTTTCTGTATCTTTGCATCCTATGAATATAAATATCATGAGGGTTGTCCACCACTGTATCTCCTGGTTCAGGTGCTCCAAAATATGTATTATTTTTTTTTTTTGTAGAGACAGAGTCTCACTTTGTCCCCCTCGGCAGAGTGCAGCTGCCTCACAGTTCACAGAAACCTCCAACTCCTGGGCTTATGCGATTCTTTTTTTTTTAGCGTCAGAGTCTCACTTTATCGCCTTTGGTAGAGTGCGGTGAAGTCACACAGCTCACAGCAACCTCCAACTCCTGAGCTTAGGCGATTCTCTTGCCTCAGCCTCCCGAGTAGCTGGGACTATAGGCGCCCACCACAACGTCCGGCTATTTTTCTGTTTTGCAGTTCGGCTGAGGCAACGTTTGAACCCACCACCTTCAGTATATGGAGCTGGCGCCCTACTCAATGAGCCACAGGTGCCGCCCGGCTTACGCAGTTCTCTTGCCTCAGCCTCCCAAGTAGGTGGGACTACAGACACCTGCCACAACGCCTGGCTATTTTTTGTTGTAGTTTGGCCAGGGCTGGGTTGGAACCCGCCACCCTTGGTATATGGGGCCAGTGCCCTACTGAGCCAAAGGCGCCGCCCCAAAATATGTATTAATAGAGTAAACAAATGGATGAATGAATGAATATGATAATAGCCTTCTGTGATGGAGGACAGGTCCTACCAGACTCACAGGCAGACAGAGAATGATCTATTGTGATTAAAGAAATAAAGAAGTTGGGTTGCTAAGAACTGATGGAGGGAGCCGGGTTTATCAGACTCCACTGTGAGTCCACAGAATCTGGGAATCCCAGGGGCAACTAAGTGACTGACTCCAGCCAACCCACAATCAAATTCAATATGAGTAAACCAAAAACAAAGCCTGCACAGGCTTCTGCTTTAAGTCCTGAATTTAAAGTCTCCAAATAGGGACCTATGGGGGCATGTAATGATTCAGATATATCTATTTGCTCTATTGTAACAGATTTTCTTTATCTTCAAGTTTCTTGGAATTAAGAAAAAATTGTTGTTAGGCAACAGACACAATGAATGAAGACAGATGACTCATTCACCAATACATGTGAGATCTAAAATGTATTAATTTAATTCTGTTTGTATTACAGTGAAACAATTCTTATTTTGATAGCACTTTTCATACTTCTATAAAAAATCTGAAAACGCCAGACAAAAAAAGAATTTTTAAGATGATGAATACAAAGAGTCAGGTTTCCATAATAAAGCCCACTGATACTTTAGAGAGAAGAAAAAAAGTACATTCTTCTCCATCCCCCCCTTTTAAAATGATTTCTTTTTAGATCTAATTTTGCTTGATTGTCACATTCTTTAATGTTTTTGCCCCAGGTTCTCTTTCCCTATTGTTATCAACAAAAATATGAGCATGAAAGGGGCGGAAAGTGTTTGTTTTTAATGTACACATCTTTGATCATATTAGAGAGGAAAGAATCATGAACACCCACTGCTGACTGATTTTAAGAACTAAATCTTGATTCCAGTTTTTACAGGGAAGAGGAATAACATGAATAAAGAGCAGCTTACACATCTTTCATAAGTGTCAAGGGCTTAAGTTTGGTTCTTTTATTTAAAATTTAACTTCACTGTTTAAAGCCAATGGCATCCCTCTCCAGAAGAGGCCTGGAGGGGATGCAAGTAAGCCCCTGTCCTGGGACCCCCAAACTCCCCAAACAGCTCCACTTGTCAGACTGTTTGAAGCTGTTCAAAAAGACAAAACGTATGCAGCATAACAACTATGCAGCATAACAACGAGGCATTTAAATTGCCTCCATCATGGTATAGTATATTTTGAATGTGGCTTTTCACAAAAAAAAATTTTTTTTAAGCCATTGACATTTCAGAAGTTACAAAGGAATGGTTATGAGTGGGGTTCTGGATTCTGGCAGACCGCCCCAGTACTATCACATGTTCTTGATATGACCTGAAGCCTCCATTTTCTCATTTATAGAATACCACCATAGAATTGTTTTTTTTTTTTTTTTGAGACAGAGCCTCAAGCTGTCACCCTGGATAGAGTCCAATGGCATCACAGCTCACAGCAACCTCCAATTCCTGGGCTCAAGCGAGTCTCTTGCCTCTGCCTCCTAAGTAGCTGGGACTATAGGTGCCCGCCACAACGCCTGGCCATTTTTTGGTTGCAGCCGTCATTGTTGTTTGGCGGGTCCTGGGGCTGGATTCGAACCCACCAGCTCAGGTGTACGTGGCTGGCACCCTAGCCCGTTGAGCCACAGGCGCCGAGCCATTTTTTTTTTTTTTTTGAGACAGAGCCTCAAGCTGTCACCCTGGATAGAGTGCTGTGGCATCACAGCTCACAGCAACCTCTAATTCCTGGGTTCAAGTGAGTCTCCTGCCTCCGCCTCCCAAGTAGCTAGGACTACAGGCACCCGCCACAATGCCCGGCCATTTTTTGGTTGCAGCCGTCATTGTTGTTTGGTGGGCCCGGGCTGGATTCGAACCCACCAGCTCAAGTGTACGTGGCTGGCGCCTTAGCCCGTTGAGCCACAGGCGCCAAGCCCCATCATAGAATTGTTGAGAGGCTAGGGTGAAACATGAAGGTCTTAGCACAGACCCCATTAAAGACTTAGTAAACATGAGCTATCATTCATTCATTTATTTTTCACTCATACATACACCCACATACCCCATTCACCTTATATCAAATTCTGAAAGTATAACTAAACTGTAAGAATTATTTATTTATTTATTTTTAAGACAGAGTCTTACTATGTCACCCTTGGTAGAGTGCTGTGGTGTCACAGCTCACAGCAACCTCAAACTTTTAGGCTTAAGTGATTCTCTTGCTTCAACCTCCCAAGTAGTTGGGACTATAGGTGCCCACTACAACACCTGGCTATTTTTTTTTTTTGTTGTTGTCATTGTTGTTTAGCTGGCCTGGCCTGGGTTTGAACCCGCCAGCCTCGGTGCATGTGGCTGGTGCTGTAACCACTGTGCTACAGGTGCTGAGCCATAGTATTGTTTTTAGTCATTGAGAGTGTTAAAACAATTTACATGGTACACATCTGATGCAAGATTGATAGCCAGAATCTACAAAGAACTCAAGCAAATCAACAACAAAAGATCAAGCAACCCCATGCAGAAATTAACAGGAACTTTTCTAAGATAGACTGGTGGCTTATCTTGAAAAAATGCTCAATGTCTATAGTCATTGGGGAAATGCAAATCAAAAACACATTGAAATATCACCTAATCCCATTAAGAATGGCTCACATCATAAGTCCCAAAGCAACATATGTTGGTGTGGATACATGGAAAAAGGAACACTCATGTACTGTTGGTGGGAGTGCAAACTAGTTCAACTTCTGTAGAAAGTAGTTTGGAGATCCCTCAACAAACTTAAAGTAGACATACCATTTGATCCTGCAATCCCCCTACTAGATATTTAACCAAAGAAAAGAAGACATTTTATAATAATGATACTTGTATTCAAATGTATATAGCAGCACAATTCACAATTGCAAAGATGTGGAAACACTCAAGTGCCCATCAATACATGAATGAATTAATAAAATGTGGCCTGGAATACATACTAATCAACCATAAAAAAAAGATGGTGACCTAATATCTTTCTTAACAACCTGGATAGAATTGGACATCACTCTCCTAAGTGAAATATGGCAAGAATGGAAAAACAAACACCACATGTACTCAATAGTAAATTGGAACTAGTTGACCAACATCCTACTCAAGGATCCTTAAACTGTGGCCCACGGGCCACATGTGGCCCACTGAGGATATTTAACTGGTCCATCAGGTGTTTTTGCCACAGCTGCCTGGACTGCTTAGCAGCTGCAGTGCGCATGTGTGGAATGTGTGCCCCACTCTCCAACTCCCCTCCTTCTCTCTGTCTCTCAACTCCTCCTCTCAGTCTCAGGTGAGACTGAAACTCATGATCGAACGAGTCATGAGCTTGCCTGTGCAGAGCCTGCTGCTGCCTGAGGACCAAGGTAAGAACAAGTTAGGATTTATTTTTTTTTTTGAAGTTAGGAGGTCTTTTATTTTTTTATTTTGCAGTTAGTAGGGCCTTTTTTTGTGGTTAAGGGAGGCCTTTTCTTCCTGAAGTTAGGAGGTCTTTTTTTTTTTTTTGAAGATGGGGGCGCCTTTTTTTCATTTTAAATATAGTATTTGTTCCTTTTTTTGCAGTTTTTGGCCAGGGCTGGGTTTGAACCCACCAGCCCCGTATATGGGGCTGGTGCTCTACTCCTTTGAGCTACAGGCACTCCTAACTGTTTTTTTGTTTTTTTACTTCAAAATAAGATATGTGCAGTGTGCATAGGAATTTGTTCATAGTTTTTTTTTTTTTTTTTTTGTAGAGACAGAGTCTCACTTTATCGCCCTGGGTAGAGTGCCGTGGCGTCACACTGCTCATAGCAACCTCCAGCTCTTGGGCTTAAGCGATTCTCTTGCCGCAGCCTCCCGAGTAGCTGGGACTACAGGCGCCCGCCACAGCGCCCGGCTATTTTTTTGTTTTTTGCAGTTCGGCCGAGGCCGGTCTTGAACCCGCCACCTTCGGTATATGGGGCCGGTGCCCTACTCGCTAAGCCACAGGAGCCACCCAAAATGTCTGTTTTTTTTAGTGCCATTTCCTTAGTGCTTAGAATAGCACTTGCCACACAGCAAGCCCTTCAATAAACATTTTTTGAATTAATGAGTAAGATCTAGAAAAGATGTTGACAAGGTAGATGGGGAAGGAAAGAAAGCTTGATTCTAGACCAGGAGAACAAGCAAGGTAGAAGGCCCTGAGTCCTATTTCAGGAAAAATAAGTTCTATGGTGTAGGAACTGGTGAGGTGGGCATAGGCCAGACTAGCAAGATTTTATAAGGTTTGAGACTTAACAGTTAGGAGAATTCAGACCCATAAAGGATTTTAAACAAAAGGACAACAGGATCAAATTTCATAATTTTTTTTTTTAGAGACAGAGTCTCACTTTATCGCCCTCAGTAGAGTGCTGTGGCATCACAGCTCACAACAACCTCCAACTCCTGGGCCTAAGTGATTCTCCTGCCTCAGCCTCCTGAGTAGTTGGGACCACAGGCACCCACCACAACACCCAGCTATTTTTGTTGCAGTTTGCCCTGGGCTGGGTTTGAACCCACAACCCTCGATATATGGGGCAGGCACCCTACTCACTAAGTCACAGGTGCCACCCAGGATCAAATTTCATTTTTTAAAAATTCATTTTAAGGCTGGGCTCAATAACTCACACCTGTAATCCTAACAGTCTGGGAAGTAGAGGCAGGAAAGTTTATTTTGGCTTGGCGCCTATAGCTCAAGGGGCTAAGGCACCAGCCACATAGACCAGAGCTGGCAGATTCTAATCCAGCCCGGTCCTGCCAAACAATGACAACTACAACCAAAAAATAGCCAGGCATGTGGCAGGCGCCTGAAGTCCAGCTACTTGGGAGGCTGAGGCAAGAGACTCGCTTGAGCCCAGGCGTTGGAGGTTGCTGTGAACTGTGATGCCACAGCACTCTACCCAGGGCAATAGCTTGAGGCTCTGTCTCAAAAAAAAAAAGTTTATTTCAGTATGTCATGGGGAGACATAGATTTTCTTTCTTTTTTTTTTCTTTTTGAGACAGAACCTCAAGCTGTCATCCTGGATAGAGAGCTGTGGCATCACAGCTCACAGCAACCTCCAATTCCTGGGCTCAAGCGAGTCTCCTGCCTCCACCCCTCCACCTCCCAAGTAGCTGGGACTACAGGTGCCCGCCACAATGCCCGGCCATTTTTGGTTGCAGCCGTCATTGTTGTTTGGCGGGCTCTGGGGCTGGATTCGAACTCACCAGCTCAGGGGTACGTGGCTGGCGCCTTAGCCCATTGAGCCACAGGCGCCGAGCCAGTCACCACCCTTTTAATGATGGTGATCAAACTTAGCATCATCTATCTGAGAAGTTCAGATTTCCCACAACTAAAAAGTAATCCTTTGTAGACAAAGCACACAGTACATTTTAAAGGAATCTATTTTATGTACATGATGCAAAAGGTTTACTTCATAGATTACTTCTGATTACAAATTGGGAAAAAATAACCTTTACAATAGAAAGATCTGCCCTTTGCTTCTTTAACCAACTCATACGACAAAATCACCAGTAGTGAGAGGAGCTTGCATGATGTGATCCTGATGTGATTCACTAAGAGGTCTACAGCACTACCAATGCAGTCCTATTGCCAAAAATGTCTAACAACTGGACCAATCTAGAATGTAAGACAGTAGCTTCAACTCTTCAGAAAATTCACTGTCATGAAAACTGAAGCAAATAGTAACTGTTCTAGATTAAAAGAGTGGGAGTTCCTTAGTTGCTTTATTATACTGGAGTGTAGATAGCCATTTTTGTTGTCTGTCTTATTTTATTTATTTATTTATTTATTATTTCAGGTTATTGTCAGGGTACAAACAACCTGGTTAAAATTTTAGAATTTTTTACCTAGTGTCCCTCTTGTAAAGGTGTGCCATATACCCCACCTTGTGCCTTTAAGTAGATGCACACCAATCCCCCCATCTGGGTCCTCTCCCACCTCCCTCGTTTCCCTTCTCTCCACCTTGAATAGAATTAAGTTTTTCTTCTATGTAGGTGTGTGTTAGATGGTCTACTGGCTTCATAATAAAATTGAGTACATTGGATATTTACTTTTCTTTCTTTCTTTTTTTTTTTGTAGAGATAGAGTCTCACTGTATTGCCCTCGGTAGAGTGCCGTGGCATCGTCACACAGCTCACAGCAACCTCCAACTCCTGAGCTTAGGCGATTCTCTTGCCTCAGCCTCCCGAGTAGCTGGGACTACAGGTGCCCGCCATAATGCCTGGCTACTTTTCTGTTTTGCAGTTCGGCCAAGGCCGGGTTTGAACCCACCACCTACGGTATATGGGGTGGCGCCCTACTCGCCACAGGCACTGCCCAAATACTTGCTTTTCTGTTCTTGTAATATTTTACTAAGAAGAATAGGTTTCATCTCCATTCAGGTTAATACAAAAGATGTAACATCACCATTTTTTCTTACAGCTAAATAGTACTCCCTGGTATACATATGCCACAGTTTTTTAATTCATTCCTGAGTTGATGAGCATTTAGGTTTTTTCCACCTCTTGGTGATTGTAAATTGAGCTGTGATAAACTATCTAGTGCAAATGTCTTTATTATAAAATGATTCTTTTTCTTCTGGGTAGATGCATAATAGTGGGATTGTTGGGTCAAATGGGAGGTCTAATTTGATTTCTTTGAGAATTCTCCATACTTCTTTCCAAAGAGGATGTGTTAGGTTGCAGTCCCACCAACAGTGTAAAAGTGTCCCTCTCTCGCCACACATCATCTTCAAATCTGGGACTTTGTGATGTGGGCCTTTCTCTTTGGGGTTAAGTGATATCTCAGGGTGGTTTTATTTGCATTTCTCTGATGAGTAGAGACAATGAGCATTTTTTTCATATATTGGTTAGCCATTCTAGTTTTTTTTTTTTTTTTTTTTTGAGACAGAACCTCAACCTGTTGCCCTGGGTAGAGTGTCGTGGCATCCACAGCTCACAGCAACCTCTAGCTCCTGGGCTCAAGCGAGTCTCCTGCCTCTGCCTCCCAAGTAGCTGGGACTACAGGCACCTGCCACAACGTTTGGCCATTTTTTGGTTGCAGCCGTCATTGTTATTTGGCGGGCCCGGGCTGGATTCGAACCCGCCAGCTCAGCTGTATGTGGCTGGTGCCTTAGCCTGTTGAGCCACAGGTGTAGAGCCTGTCTTATTTTTTAGATCCAAAGTTTTAATAATTAAAATATAAATTATAATTTGAAGAATAATAGATAAATTTTCAAACAAATGATAGAGTTATCAGACTTTTTTTTTTTTTTCAGTCACAGCAACCTCCAGCTTTTGGGCTTAGGTGATTCTCTTGCCTCAGCCTCCCGAGTAGCTGCGACTGCAGGCACCTGCCACAATGCCCGGCTATTTTTTTTGTTGCAGTTTGACCGGGGCCAGGTTTGAACCCACCACCCTCGGTATATGGGGCCTGTGCCCTACTCACTAAGCAACAGACGCTGCCCAAGTTATCAAACATTTTTTTTTTGTAGAGACAGAGTCTCACTTTATTGCCCTTGGTAGAGTGCCGTGGCATCACACTGCTCACAGCAACCTCCAACTCCTGAGCTTAGGCGATTCTCTTGCCTCAGCCTCCAGAGTAGCTGGGACTACAGGTGCCCGCCACAGCGCCCGGCTATTTTTTTGTTTTGCAGTTCAGCCAAGGCTGGGTTTGAACCTGCCGCCTTCAGCATATGGGGCAGGCGCCCTACTCGCTGAGCCACAGGTACTGCCCAGACATGTTTATCATATTATTTTACTGGGGCATTTTTATTAAACTGATGAGAACAGATACTATACTTGATCTTAGCCAAAAGGCTGAGAAGCAATACTGGGACAAAAAGAGCTGTTTGTAGGCCGATCCTGGTGGCCTACACCTGTACTCCTCTTGGTAGGCCAAGGCAGGTGGATTGCCTGAGCTTAAAAGTTTCTGAGCCAGAGCGAGATCTCGTTTCTAAAAAAGTTAGCCAGGCATTGTGTCGGGCACCTGTAGTCCCAGCTACTTGGGAGGCTGAAGCAAGAGAATTACTTAAGCTCAAGAGTTTGAGGTTGCTGTGAGCTGTGATGCCATGGCACTCTACTGAGGGTGACAAAGTGAGACTCTGTCTCAAAAACAAAAAACAAAAAAAGAGCTGTTGAGCAGCGCCTGTGGCTCAAAGGTGTAGGGTACTGGCCCCATATGGGGGTTCAAACCCAGCCCCGGCCAAAAACCGCAAAAAACCCAAAAAACAAAAAACTGTTTATGCTCATATACATTACCTACAAATGTCAATAGGTAGCACTCACTAGTGTAATTTTCTACCTTGACTTCCTAGCTCTAGAGTGGAAAATCCTCTCTTGGAGCAAAGATATTCTTATATTTATCATTTTAAACATTTTTTAAAACTCTTGTGTGTTTTCTTTGTGTATAAGTGCATTTTGAAATGTCAGGTAGGATTTTTATTTCTCGTCTATTGACTTTGACTCTCAATTTAGTGGTATGAATTCCAAACCTAGTGATCCACATAATGGCCACATGATAAAAGTGTATTTATAGTTTTAAAAGCTTATATAATTTTTGGAGTCAACAGCTTACATTTTTTCACTGAGTAAAGAAATGTCACAGGTTATTCCTAATTTCTTTCTTTTGTTGGTTATCTCTGACAAAGGGTAGATATTAATTCAGAGGATCATTTCTACTGAAAAAGTTTATAAACTTTTTGGAATGATAGACTCATTTGGTCAAGCATGTTTAATTTTTTAATTTTTATTTTGTGGTAGTTTTGTAGAATAGTCTGGTAATTCCTAATGTTTTAATATATTTAAGATTTACCTGAAGAATTAGGTTGCTTGACAGAAAATTTGAAATATTGTGGTTAATAAAAATGTTAAATTTAAGATTCTTAAAAAAAATTTTTTTTTTTAAGACAGAGTCTCAGTATGTCGCCCTTGGTAGAGTGCCCTGGTGTCACAGCTAATAGTAACCTCCAACTCTTGGGCTTAAGTGCTTCTTTTGCCTCAGCCTCCCAAGTACCTGGGACTACAGGTTCCCACCACAATGCCAGCTATTTTCTTGTTGCAGTTGTCATTGTTGTTTAGCTGGCCTAGGCTAGGCTTCAACCCATCAGCCTTGGGGCATGTGGCTGGCGCCATAACCACTGTGCTACTGGCACTGAGCCTGAAAAAAATTTTTGTAAGCATACTGATTGCTTATGATATACATACATATATATATTTAATTTTTGAGTCAGTCTCAAGCTGTCACCCTGGGTAGAGTGCTGTGGTGTCATAGCTCACAGCAACCTCCAACTCTTGGGCTCATATGATACTCTTGCCTCAGTTTTTCTATTTTTAGTAGAGTCAGGGTCTCACTTTTGCTCGGGCTGCTCTCAAACTCATGAGCTCATGCAATTCAACCACTTTGGCCTCCCAGAGTACTGGGATTACAGGCGTGAGCCATCACTCCTGGCCTGCTTATGATATTTAGAAATACACAGGGGCTGGCAAGGTTTGCCTGCTTTTTCTCCATACTCCAAGTAGGTAAGAATGAGGGCTGGGATTTGAGTTGATAGTTATGAGCTAGTTAGAGGAATTAGAAATTGACACAATGGCCTAAGTAGAGGTGAGGAGAAATGACAGTAAAAGAGCTGACTTTGGTAGAGTATGGATTTTAAAATATATTTAAAAATGAATATTACAGCTGGCTTAGTTATTGCAATGCAGCTAATGAGGAAGAGAAAGTAGGATTTTTATGTATAGTATTTTAAAGACATCATAAAACTTTGGCTTTTTAGGAATTAAGTTGTTTTAGGCAATTAAATTTATTGATTAGCTAAAGATTTTTTTTTCTTGGAGCATAAAAGTAAATTATTATTTTTTTATAAAAGTAAATTATCAAATTTGGTGAAATGATATACTCCCTTTGTCATTCTAAAAAGCGTATTTTCAGGTAATACATATTTGACAACTTATACATTTTATATTTTGTGTCATACAAATGTATGAGAGTATTTTACGCTCTTACTTTGTTTGGTGACTCCTGCTCATTATGATGATTATTTACTGTACTGTAAAATCACTGATACCTTCAGCGCCTGTGGTTGAGGTGTAGGAATGTTGGTTCTTGCTCTAAATTGCTTTAGACTATTTTTTGAGGTGTCATCTGATTTTCTTATTTTTTCTTCCATCTTATTTCCTTGTCATCACTTTTCTATTCTGTGTTGTTCATAATCTGATCCTATCAGTTGCTTAAAGTCATGCAGGAACTTCTCATCAAAGTTCCCAAATAAAAGCTACCCAAGCTACCCAAATAAAATTCAGCCCCTGTAAAATGGCCTATAATACTACATAGGATCTAATCCTTGCTCACCTTTCTCCTTTCACTCTTTCTCTTGCATTCTAGACACCAGCTACTGTGGCCTTCCTTTGTACTTGCCATTTCCTCCCCTTCATGTAATTCTCCCTCAGTATATTATATTCTTAACCATAATTTAGGTTAAAATTCCCTGGATATTTTAGCTAAAGTTGTCTCTGGTCATGCCCACCACCTTGCCACATATATGGTGCTACATCTTCCTGTCTCATTGCACAATGTAATCTTTGGAGCTCTTAATCACTATCTGAATTTGCCTACTTATTTCTTTGCTCATGTATTTATTGCTTCCTCACTATAACTGTTTTGCTCATCTCTGGCACCAAAAAAACTATCTTGAACATAATTGATACAGTTATTTGATGGTAAATTTCTCCTTAGAAAATGAACTTTTTAAAAATTTTACATAAATTGGGAATAAACAGGCTTTGGATGAGACCAGGTCACTTTTCCATTGATATATACCTTTTTTCAACATATATTGTGAGTCATCAGCATGTATAATTCTCATCTGAATTCTACATATATTAAGTTGCCAGTTGACAACCAGCTACTCATATGTTTAGACTGAAATAGCTATACATTTATTTTATTTAAAAATTCCATTTATTTATTTAATATTCTTAACTTTTGAATTTGATATCTGAGTTCAAGGGAAAGATGCTGTCCCTATTCACTGTCAGTAGATTCCTGTAACTTAGGTTGGCCAACATAGATGAAAAACTACCTATGATTGCATGTTGGGGAGAAAGTTTGGGGTTTTCATTGTGTAGGTACTTAAGCCCTTGTGACTGCTGTCCAAGTTATTACTAACTGGTTTTTCAGCTGGAAACTAACAAAAACTTGCAACCGGAGTTGGGGTCCAAGGTCATTAATTCCTTTGCTCATTCTCTTTTTTTTTTTTTTGAGACAGAGCCTCAAGCTGTCCCCCTGGCTAGAGAGCCATGGCATCACAGCTCACAGCAACCTCCAATTCTTGGGCTCAAGCGAGTCTCTTGCCTCTGCCTCTCAAGTAGCTGAGACTACAGGCATCCGCCACAATGCCCGGCCATTTTTTGGTTGCAGCCGTCATTGTTGTTTGGCGGGGCCGGGCTGGATTCGAACCTGCCAGCTCAGGTGTATGTAGCTGGCGCCTTAGCCTGTTGAGCCACAGGTGTTTTTGCTCATTCTCAAGCAGGCTAAGGATGGTTGATGATAAAAGAAAATGTTACACCAAGTCGCTACACTCGAAGGCTACAGTTGGGCTAATAACAATATATAATAGGGAACTTATATTTTCTTTCAAAGTAATTTTTTTTCTGATTATGAAAGTTAAAAAATGCTCAGGCGGTGCCTGTGGCTTAGTGAGTAGGGCGCTGGCCCATATACCGAGGGTGGCGGGATCAAACCTGGCCCTGGCCAAACTGCAACAAAAAAAATAGGAATTTAGAAGTTATTTGTCGTACTCCCCTCCAAGACCAACAGTGTGAATATTTTCTGTATTTCTGTCTATACGCATATCTATTTATCATGTATAGTACATGATTTTTACAAAAACAGTATACCATGTATATAAAATTTATAGTATGCTTTTTAGAAAACAGTCTATCAGAACATATCTCCACATGACGTTGGAAATTCCTCAAAAAGGTGACTTTTTGTATCTTACAATTTTTTATCAAATACATAAAAAACGTAATTTATTTAATATTACTGTTTCTCCCACCTTCTCATATATTGTGTTAGGTTCTTCCTAACTTTTCACTATCATAAGTAACTACATTGTTATAATATGTTCTGACTAACACTTGGACTTTTTACATTTCCTCTGGCACTATGTTAGAACTCAGGTCTTGAGTTCTTGTTCCATACTATGTTCCTATCATAATACTATGTACAGTATTTATAGTTAGATAACTGACAAGTTTATGTAACTCATTTTTAAAAATCAAGGGAGACTGAGTGCAGTGGCTCATGCCTATAATCCCAGCTTTTTAAGGCTGTGGTGGGAGTCTTGCTTGAGGCCAGGAATTTGAGACCAGCCTGGATAATAATACTAAGACCCTGTTTCTAGTGGCACTCACCTATAATCCTGATTACTTGAGAGGCTGAGGCAGGAAATTCACTTGAGTCCAGAAGTATGAGGATATATAGTGAGCTATGATCAGCCATGCATACATACATACATACATATATATAATTATCTATTGATCAGAGGAGATGAAAAGGGAACTTGTTGGAAGCCATCCATTGCATTTAATCTTCAAAATATCCTTAGGAGGAGGTTGACTTCCCTATT
The DNA here is from genome assembly GCA_963573935.1 of Arctocebus calabarensis. Taxonomy (NCBI): domain Eukaryota; kingdom Metazoa; phylum Chordata; class Mammalia; order Primates; family Lorisidae; genus Arctocebus; species Arctocebus calabarensis. Next base: position 15,777 of record CAUYON010016812.1, read on the forward strand.
TTACAGATTAAGTAACTGAGGCTTAGAGGGCAGTTGTATAACTAACTAACAATTAGTTGTATAACTAATTGTATAACAATTGAACCAGGCTCTGTCCAATTTCAAAGCTCGGGTTCTTTCTACCACATGCTGCTACTTCCCTAAAAAGTACAGTGATGATGATTATGAAAATGACAACTACAATGACCAAAGGTGATGATAGTACTCATAAGAGAACTCATAATAATTGCTAGAGGTTATCATATTTAATCTTCAACACAATCTCTGAGGAGCCTAACTTTAGAAAGAAACGGAGGCTCATAAATATAGAAGTGACTAACCCAAGTGATCCATAGCATGTAAATGGTAGAGCAACCAAAAATCAATCTGATCCTATTCTGATACTGAAAATGAAGAACTTGAAATGTAATTTTTTTTCATTTTTCTTTTGCTTCTTCAGTATGCTTACACAGCAGTCATTGAAGGGCCTTAGAATCTATTATTATAAATAATAGGTACATTAGTAATGATTTATATTTTAATAGCTTCAATAGCTTTGAATTCTTTCATGTACCACTTTGACTCTAAAATTGTTACATTGTACAATACCCCTTGAGGATGTTCTCATTTAGTAAATGAGGACACAGGCATCCAGATTAATTGCTTGCCTAAGGTTTTATCTCAAATCAGAAGCAAATCTAGAGCAGGGGCTTAGATAATTTTTGATTTAGGTCAAGCACCTACTTTTATCTTGAAATCCTTTATGTCTGTGTGTTGAGTTGTTAAAACTGTGGTATGAAATGTCTGAGCCAGAAGGATCTTGCTGCATTTTCTTCTATTTCTATTTGAGAAAATTAGGTCTCTGGAAGTTATGTAGCTTGAACAACAGGAAAAAATCCTTATAGTACATATACATGCATTGGCTCATACCTTGTAGACACATATAGGTCTAAATATTACAGACACATAGGCCTGCACTTTATGGACACATTGGCTTGCAGTTTTAGAGTCTTATAAGCCTATACTTTACAGATATGTATAGGCCTATAATTGTATGCATGGAGTTATTGAGGCCTGTACCCTGGAGACATGTATAGGACTTTATCTTATATAATACATAAAGGCCTGTAGCTTATAGCCACATGGAGAGTTTTCAAACTGAGAGGTTCAACATCCTGAGCTCTATTCTTGGTAATGATGAAACTGAGACTATAGATAATTTATATTAGGCTCGTAGACTTGATGTTGATGGATAAGATTCTAAGTGTTCGGAGTCAAGGGTAATATCTGTTCTTTAACTGTAATAACCACAGCTTAGACTTGCCAGCCTCCTGAACTCTCAGAAGTAAATTTCTGTTGTTTATAAAATAACTTTTAGAAAGATTCTTATAGTTGGTCTAATTTCTACTCTAAGGATGGATCACAACAAGAAAAACTTACTCACTGTTCCTTTTTTTTTATTTTTAAAGATTTCAGGAGAAAAATTATACTACAAGTATTTGATGTAACAGTCTATATAGAAAATTTTCAACATATAAGCATAGGTGTGGAGAACCTTTTCATGTTGGAAGGCTACATGAATTTAGCTGTAATCAAAGAAGTCCACATTCAGAAAACTTAAGTTAGAGGTACTTAAAAATGTATATGTATTATTTTGTAAAGATCTAACTATTATGGCTTAATAACTAAAAAATGGAAATACTTGTTAATTTTAAGTTAACTGACTTTTTAATGACTTTGTTATGTCTTCTTTTTGTCAGAAAGCATTTGTCTGTTTGGTTACAGCATGGAGGTCCTCAGTCTGCGTTGATCCTCTAGAACAGCGGTTCTCAACCTGTGGGTAGCGACCCCTTTGGGGGTCTCCTTCCTATCAGATATTTACATAACAATTCATAACAGTAGCAAATTTAGAGTTATGAAGTAGCAACGAAAATAATTTTATGGTTGGCGGTCACCACAACATGAGGAACTGTATTAGTGGGTTGCGGCATTAGGAAGGTTGAGAATCGCTGCTCTAGATGGTATCAGACATTTGTGACTTTAAGGGCATCTTGATGTGAGTCAGACAGGAGAATGTAGATTTACAATAATAAGTGGCTGAAAAACAAGAAAGCGTATCTTGGGCACGCTGCCTGAGGTGTGGGTATTCTACTGCACATTTCCATATTTCAATGCCATCTTTCTTAGTGTCGTACAATGACTTTAAGATGTCATCCACTGAGAGCTCAGTCAGTTCCATCTTTAGTGATATCAACTAGGTGGGGCTGAAAAATTCTAATTTGACTGTGATGTCATGATTCTCAAAGTCCATGAATCTTTCATTGTATTCTAGTCTCCAATTAATAGGTTTATAATAGCTGTGTATTCTTCGCATATATCATCCTGCTCATCAATGACCTTTGCTATCTGGGGACAATGGCCACCTAAAATTTCCTTTTGAAGGAGATATATTTTGAAAGAGATAGCTTCTTTTTAAATATTTGGATTATTTTTGCCACATAGTTTATGTAGACTTAGTTTTACCTTGCAAAGAAATATTCAAGTCATTTTGATTTGGCATGATATCACACAGAAATGCTGCATTCCTATAGAAATCTTCTTTTAGTAATTCACACTGCTGATTCTGTTCTTCATAAAATTGAACTATGTGTTCTTGCAGAGATAAAATTTGGGCTAACATAAGCCCCTGTGGTAGCCAATGCACTTTAGAATGGTACAGCAAATGCACCCTGAATACCTCATCATTCAACTTTAACATGCTACAAAACTGACAGAGCCATATTGCCTTAAAAATACTTACAACTTGGCTCAGCGCCTGTGGCTCAACAGGTTGAGGCGCCAGCCACATACACCTGAGCTGGCGGGTTGGAATCCAGCCTGGGCTTGCCAAACAACAATGATGCCTGCAACCAAAAAATGGCCGGGCGTTGTGGCGGGTGCCTGTAGTCCCAGCTACTTGGGAGGCGGAGGCAGGAGACTCGCTTGAGCCTAGGAATTGGAGGTTGCTGTGAGCTGTGATGCCACAGCACTCTATCCAGGGTGACAGCTTGAGGTCTGTCTCAAAAAAAAAAATACTTACAACTTGTTGCATAGTG